>OX465259.1:10948136-11253765 GCA_949987775.1 Aproaerema taeniolella | reverse complement strand
ATAATAGCTGATCCAACATATAACAAGCGAGGTCCGATCGACATTATCTTGGGTGCAGAAGATTACAGCAAAATACTATTAGAAGGGTTTGAAAAACTAGAGAACGGCATTATTGCACAAAATACAGAGTTAGGGTGGATTTTATCCGGATTAAGTTCTACAGAAAATAGTAACAAAATGAGAATAATAAGCCTGACAACACGCAAAGAGGAAACCCAACTCACAAAGTTCTGGGAATTAGAAGAAATAACAAAAGAACACCCATTAAATAAAGAAGATCTTATATGCGAAAAATATTACGAAGACACAACCCGCAGAGATGAGCACGGGACTTATACAGTCAGGCTACCATTTAAAGACTCTTCACTACAATATGGGAATACGCGCCAAAAAGCCGCCGCAAGACTATTACAGTTAGAAAAAAAGTTACAAACAAACCATGACCTACGACACAAATACAATGACTTCATGAAAGAATACTTAGATATGGGCCACATGAAAAAAGTAAACAAATCACAATATTACGAAGGGAAATTTTATATTCCACACCAACCTGTAATAAGAGACGACGCATTGACAACAAAACTGAGGTGTGTATTTGACGCGAGTAGCAAATCAAGTACCAATCTAAGCCTTAACGACAATATGCATAAGGGCCCACGTTTGCAACAGGATATGACCACTATATTACTAAGGTGGCGAAAACATAAAGTCGCTTTCATGGCGGACATAGAGAAAATGTACCGCTTTATAAAAATACACGAAGATGACTATACATACCAGAGAATACTATGGAGATGGTCACCAGCCCAACCCATCGACGAATACGAGCTAACCACCGTGACCTATGGTACTACCGCGGCACCGTACCTAGCCATAAAAACACTACAAAAATTAGCAAAAGACGAGCAAAAGAACTACCCCGTGGCAAGCAAAGCAACTCTTTCAGATTTTTACGTAGATGACATCCTGTCCGGAGAAAACACTTTAGAAAAAGCAACAAACTTACAAAATCAACTAATTGATATGTTACGTAAGGGAGGATTCAATTTAAGAAAATGGTCATCTAATAGCCCCGAATTATTAGAAAACTTACCCGAAGACAAAATAGACGACAAAATGGTAAAATTGCCTCTAGACGAAACAAGAAAATCTCTGGGAGTAAGCTGGTTACCGAATGAAGACAATTTTCAAATAAATATTTCTGTAACAATTAACGAAAAGCCGACAAAAAGATTCATCCTGTCAGAAATTGCCAAAATTTTTGACCCCCTTGGATGGCTACAGCCAGTCATTATTATTTTGAAGCTAATCATACAGGAATTGTGGATAAGCGGGATAGACTGGAACGCAGTAGTACCAGAAGAAATAAATAAAAAATGGGTTGAAATACAACAACAAATAAAAAGTATAGAAAACATCAGAATTCCTAGATGGATTAAATACGACGGGGTGCAGATAGAATTACATGGATTTAGCGACGCGTCGGAAAAAGCTTACGGCGCAGTTGTGTACAGTCGGACAAAGTTGAATGACACATACCACGTGACCTTACTACAAGCAAAATCAAAAGTAGCGCCAAAACAGCATAAAGCGACTTTACCAAGACTAGAACTATGTGCAGCTGTATTACTAACAAAACTTATTAAAAAAAATTACATGGGACTCGCTTGTGAAAACACATCTATTTATTGTTGGACGGACTCGATGATCACTTTAGGGTGGATAAGAGGAGAAGCAGATAAATGGCATACTTTCGTTGCAAACAGAGTATCAGAAATACAAAGATCTTTACCACAGGCTAATTGGAACCACGTTGCTTCAACAGAAAACCCAGCTGACATAATTTCACGTGGCATTGAACCCAGTAAGCTAGCAAATTATGAATTGTGGTGGAACGGACCAAAATGGCTCCAGACAAACAGAATAGCGACGGAAAAAATAATACCAGAGCCGCAAGAAGAAATAAAAACATGTCATCAAACAACAATAGAAGCTAAGACTAAAAATGATATCACCAGCAGATTTTCGAACTACCAAAAAATGCTACGGGTTTTATCCTACTGCTTAAGATTTATACGACGCCAAAGACCAATGGGCACGCTTACTTGTGAAGAGTTAAATGAAACAAGAAAACAAATTATATTACAAGTACAACAAGATGAATTTAAAGACGAATACCAAACATTAAAAAAGAGACAAACATTGAAAAAAGGAAATAAAATAAGCAAGTTAGACCCATTTATAGACGAAGATGGACTCATTAGAGTTGGAGGAAGATTACAAAACTCACAGCTGACTTACGACCAAAAACATCCTATATTATTGCCGGACGAACATCATGTGACCTCATTAATAATACATGACGGACACATAAAAACATTGCATAGCGGAAACCGGCTCACATTGTCGTACTTAAGACAAAAATACTGGATAATAGGAGGAAAACGAAAAGTAAAAAGTCACATTAATAAGTGCATAAAGTGCATTCGGTACAAAGCGGAAACAGCAAAACAAAAAATGGGAGCACTACCTAAACCACGTGTGACGCAATCGTATCCATTTAGTCATACAGGATGTGATTTTGCAGGACCAATACAAGTGCGAGCAATGAAAGGGAGAGGACATAAATCATACAAAGGTTATATAGCAGTATTTATTTGCTTAGCAACGAAAGCCATACACCTGGAATTAGTAGGAGACTTGTCAACCGAGTCGTTCATTGCAGCACTCCGAAGATTCATGGCAAGAAGAGGTCATGTGTCTCATATGTACAGCGACAATGCAACAAACTTTGTAGGGGCAGCAACATTTTTACACAAAGAAGTACTAGAAATAACTCAATCACCTCAATTCCAAAACTCGCTGACAAATATAGGGACGCAATGGCATTTTATTCCACCTTCAGCACCGCACTTCGGAGGCATATGGGAGGCAGGAATCAAATCAATGAAACATCACTTAAAACGAGTGATAGGAGACAGCACATTGACTTACGAAGAATTAAACACACTCCTGCACCAAATTGAAGCCTGTTTGAATTCAAGGCCGCTATGTATACAAACCGACGACATCAACGACAATATTGTGTTAACTCCTAGTCATTTTCTAATTGGTCGAGAAGCAGTCGGCGTACCAGATCCAATTTCTAATATAAATACAGACAACATAAATAAATGGAAACATATTCAAAAAATGAAAAAAGATTTTTGGAACAGTTGGACGCAAGAATACTTACATCAGCTACAACAGCGCTATAAGTGGAAATTGGACGAAGAAAATCTAAAAATAGGAACGATTGTCATCATTAAAGACAGCAATATTAGCCCAAGTAAATGGCCGATCGCAAAAGTCAAACAAATCCACCCAGGCAATGATGGTGCTACAAGAGTCGTTACCCTCGAAAGACCACAAGGAGCTGACCAAAAGAGGGCAATCCATACTTTAATACCATTACCAGTTAATGAAAACATAGAAACTAACAGTATAAATAAAAGTACGCCTACACAAATCAACATAGCAAATGTGAAGAACTCAAAATACACTATAAACAAAACAACGGGCAAACTATACTACTGGTTAACTATGTTACTAATTATATTCCAGCTTATGTCTCCTATGGGAGCAACCTACACTACAAGACAATTAGAACCAGGACTGTACATAGAACAAATGGGAAATGCGACAATAGATAGAGGAACATTTAGGATTGAAACAAATTATGACAGAATTACTATGGACCAGAATTTAGATAAAATAAAGAACGTATCGAAACAATTTAAAACACTGTGTCATTACGCAGCAACAGTAGACACCGAGACTCATTGCAATGACTATCACCACCATTTGGAAGAAGAAGTTGAGAAATTTGAAAGAATACATGAGTATCTGTCAGAAATCAATCATAAAAATAAAAAAAGGGGATTATTAGGACAAGTAATGACTTCAATATTTGGAGTAAATGACGAAGTATACAGAGATATCAACTCGTTACAAAAAAACCAGCAGAAGCTTATAGATGCAGCAAATCATCAAACTAAGTTCATGATCACAACAATATCAGCAGTAAACCGAACTGAAGAAAGAATAAAAGACAAGCTAGAGAGATTCCGATTGAAACTTAACAAAGCGATGAGTTACATAAATGAGAATAACAGATGGTATAGAGTAATAGACAGCAATCACATGCAAATACAAGTAATGCAATCGTACCAAATGGCCTATAACTATATAAACGAGATAATGGATTACTATTCAGGGCTCACCGAGATATATCTAGCAAAAGCAACAGTATACAGTATACTTTCTCCAAAAACAGTAAGAGACATCATAAAAAATGCTAACAGCAAACTACCATCAAATCTCAATATTGTGCATACCCAACTAATTGATACCAGATTAGCAGAAAATGAAACACACATCAGAGTTCTATCTTATTTCCCAATTGAAGAAAAAGCAAAATATATGTTACTACACATTACTCCGATACCAATGAAACACCATGACGGATCATTTCAAAGTCTAACCATTTCACAAACATTTATGGGAATAGATTATAATAACGAACGATACTTTGAACTAACACACGAAGAAAGCAAGAACTGCCTAGAACAAAACAATAACTTCATATGTTTTCCTGTAGCCGTGAGAAACATGCAATTCAATCAAAATTGCATTGTTAGACTAATAATCAGAAAAGAAAATTTTACAGAATGTCCCACTAAGGTTTATAATTCCACAAAAGATATAATCTGGAAACAAGTTCAAATGACAAACACTTGGTTATACCTAACTAAGAAAACAGAAACAGTGTCCGTTATATGTGACGGACAAAGAGAAGAGGTGTCCATTCATGACATAGGAATTATAAACATCTCCGAAAATTGTATCATTAAAACTAGTAGTACCACATTATCCGCCAAAAGGATAGTTTCAGTTAAAGTTATAGCGTCATATATTAAAACTTCAGAGTTTAGGTTTAGTGAATCTAGTTCCCTTAAGTATAATAATGAATTATCGAAAGAGCAAGTATTAGATAGTTCTATTGATATTTATAATAATTTAGTGAATAAAGAAAATACCATACAAACAACCCTAGATAACACTGTTTGGAGTAGTATAAGTACCCAAACATACGTAGCTAGTTTCACTACATTATTCGTATTTTCGTTACTAGTTTTACTAATGTACTGTTGTGGTCCACAGATTGCACAAAAAATACGACGGATGATGGCAGCTAGAATATCAAGAGCATCATCATCCAGCCATCCTGCAAACAACGAGCAACACCATGACGCGGCGCCGGCGGCTCGCGCCAGTCCCCGCTCACGGCCGCCACCTGTCTACGCACAGCCACAGCCGGCCCACTCACAACGCAAGCCAGCTCCACAGGAGCTCTACGAACTCAAATCCTGTTCCTGAGAGGCGCCAGAATGTTCACGTGCCATGAACATACGAATGCAGGACGACGACCCGAACTAAAACTGCAAGCTCATCACACCGACCTCCGTTCACGTTTTGCCATTTCGACAACACCACACTTAGATATTCTATCTGTATATTTGCACACATGTAAATAAATTAGTTTAAATAGTATTGTAAGTAGTTAATAAAGCCTCTTTGATTGTGAACGCTGTTTCACTGCAACCTACCCTCTTATCCTCTCACTGCGGCCAAGACACCTTTAGCCGTCATTCTGATCAGTCTTGTGAGTCTGCTTGACTGGCAGTGAGAAAATCCAATCCTGTGCACATTGCACGAGGTGCACATCCCGTTATCCTTCCCACCTTCCGTTTATTGTCTTAGGTCGCCTGGCAATAGACTTCCCGAATTTATTAAATAAGTATTTATTGTTGGAGATTTATGGTTAGGGCTAGGCTGTTAGGAAACTAGGGAACTAGGGTTGTTTGTGTTAGGTAACAGCTTTCCCTGGCTTTTCATGTATAGTCAGTTAGCTAGTACATACACCACATTACTCCCTATACAATTACACTTGTTTTAGACATACAACATACGACACAATACAAATACACTTATATCTAGTTAACTGATTATACATAAAATACCCATGAGCCATTGTTGTCAAAAAAAAATGATTTTGTTCAAGCTGACCCGACAGACGTTGTCCTGTATTGAATATTCTTATTTTCCGGTCAACTTTTTTTTAATTTTTCTTTCATAAGAACCTTCTCCTGACAATAATAAATACAACAAAAATAATTAGCGAAATTGTTCCATCCGTTCACGCGTGATGCGGTGACCAAGGATAATATAAATTTATTTTTAAATGTACATATACATCAAATAAGTCTAAGCAACTCACACGATTTTTCATACAACAGAGGCCTTTTCGAGAAGATATGAAAAGTATTTAAGACACGCAATTTGAATAAAATCTTTAGTGTGAGCAAGTTCTATACCTGAATTTTCAATTCCTTTATATGAACTTTATCTAGTTAGAAATTTTAGAAAAAGAGACGAAAATGAAAATGAAAGCGCAGTTTTTCTTTGCTTTTAAATGGTGAAATGAAATTTTACTTTCATCTCTTTTTCTCAAATTTCAAGCTGAATAAAGTTCATATAAAGGAATTGAAAATTCAGGCACAGAACTTGCTCTCACTAAAGACTTTATTCAAAATGCGTGTCTAAAATACTTTTCATAGCTTCTTAAAAAGGCCTCTGTTGTCATTGAGGTATTCATACTTCCGTTGTATGAAAAATCGTGCGTGTTAACTTAAGCTTTTCTGTTACTACATACTCAAAGTTTTTTGTTGTGTGTTTGATGCGCTTGATAATGATAGTGGCTTTGAAGTCCAAAAAATAAAAAAAATAAAAAAATACCACTTTTCGTATGATTTCCATGGACTAAGAGAACCTATAAATGCTATAGAAAATGGATGTGTGGCCCAAACTTGGTTTTTCAACTAATGGGTAAATAAAAAAATTGTTACTCTATGGTTCACTTGATTTTCAAGACACCATAGACATGGAAAAAATAAGCGGTATTCAACCATAGACATAGAAAAATAAGTTATTTACTTATTAGTTATTTAACTTATTTTTTTATGTCTATGTACAAGACAAATTAAAAATAGACATAGAAAGAATAAGTTACCCCATAATGAATTCTATAAATTTAACTTATTTTTTCTATGTCTGTGAAATAAATACTAATATTGGCGGCTTTGCCATTCTATATTTAATAGAATACCACAGACTTCCAATATTATTACCAGTAGTAGAATACTCGTTATTATTCCCTGACATTGGTAAAATAACGAAAATTGTGGATGTCATAATCAAGTCATATTTTCATCAAGATTGAATTAAATAAATCATGTTAATTTTACTAAAATTTCTTATATAAGAAACTTGGTATATAACAAAAACAATATTGTAAGCATGTAAGAGAGTAAAAAACAATAAGTTACTGCCAAAATGTTGAAAGTAAAATTCAAACAATGTCGTTGTAATTCACAGTTTGTTCTATTAATTCACAGTTTGTTTGTTCTATTAGTGCCACAGCATTTGAAAAGTGATTAAAATGGAAAGATGCTACGACTTTTGGGAGAACATATCTGAAAAGTGTAGTGACTTTTCGGAAAAGGTGTCAGATTTTTTTCGAGAAGCAACAGACAGCTTTTTTAGGTTGCGTTTAAAAAGATTTATATGTATTCCAGTTGAATATGGATGTGTAGTGATTGCTCTTTCTGGTATACTATATGGACTTATCTTTTTCATTTTATTTTTTTATGTAGTAATCAAATCGCCGGAATACATGCAAGTTTATTCATTAAAATTGGATATTTTAGGATTCATGATTTACGCATCTATAAATGCTTCTATATTATTGCCTTTCAATATAGTTTTTTTAATTGGTATAGTGATACTACATGAAGTATTGATTGAAATATATATGTGGGCAATGTTAGTTCATGTCATTTTAAACTGGGTTTTGGCTTTCATAGTTACTATTTTCTGTCTGGCGGTACCTAGTTGTTTTTCAGGGCAAGGTCCACAGGAGGGTGTCATATCAATAATATTATCGTTAATTTATACTGTAATATGGGTTTACTTGATAGTTTGTGTTAACACTTTTAGACAAGATATATTAACACTAAACAGAAGGAGATTTGGTCCTTATAGGTATTAATAACAGCAAAACAGCTAATTTTAGGATTTTATGTTGTACCCAATGTGATTTTTTTGATTCAATAATTATTGTGCATTTTTATTTTGTTAATTAAATGTAAATATAATACATGATATGAGTGATTATATATAGGTTTGATAAATCACATCACATAAAAAAAGCGAAAGTTTGTGAGTGTGTGTGTTTGTATTGTATGTTTGTAACCTCTTCACGCTTAAACGGCTGCACGGATTTTGATAACTATGCATTTGTCTATCCGTCTCTGGAATAATCTTCCTGAATCCATAAGACGATCTCCTTCCCTAGAATCCTTTAAGTTACGAGTCAAGGCCCTTTTCCTCAACTCCGTTTCCTCTACCCAATGAACCCGTTTTTGTTATCATATGTTCCTTTCTTTCATAGTAATATTGTATTATATGTATTAGTATATATAATATTGTTATATTATGTACTTAAATATTAGAGCTGTAGTTTATGTAATATATAAATATATTTTATTATTATTATTATTTCATTTTTTTTATTGTTAGCCACCACCCGCTCTGCTTTATATTTTTTTCATTATTTTCCTACCCAAAGGTTGCCTGGAAGAGATTGCTACCTTAGCAATAAGGCCGCCTTTTTTATACATTTATGTTTTCTGTCCTTGTCTGTTATTGTTATGTTTTTGTGTCACGGTGTGCAATAAAATATATGTCTATGTCTAATATAGCTAAAATATCATAATAACACATAGGCTACATAATTTTCTCAAATTGTGAAATTGTGCAACGAAGTCCCGGATGAAAAGCTAGTTAAATAGGGAAACTGGGGTAATTCGCTGATACGAGTATTATACTTATTATACTCATATTGGTATTGTAAATTTTGTTTAAAGATAGTATCGTTTATGTCTTAATACTGTGTACATCTCTCTTACCATCTCTAAGGTTGACTGGAAGACATTCCGTCAAGTATAAGTCGACCTTTGCACACAGCTATGTTTCTTTTATATTAGTCTGTAAGAGTTTGCAATAAAGAGTTTACATACATACCTTTTTAGTCGACCTTTATACATATAATGTCATTTATTGAAACGAAAACCATCCATGAAGTATCAGATGATTTTTTTTGCTGATATTATCACAAATTAAATAGGTTACTATATGTGTACGTGTGTTGTAAGTAAATCTCCAGCAGCGTTCAGTCTTCGGTGTGAGGAAGTTGCTTTGATGATGGCACCAACAAGTAGACACATTATTATTATTAATTTGTTAATGATGGCCCACGCTCTCCCATTTCCCTCGAAGCTAAGCGATTTGGAGGGAAATGCCGCCGACCAATCAGAACGCAACGTGAAGACTATTACCGGATGGCGTCAGTGTCAATTTGTTCTGAATTAATAGTTTTGACTACGAGACGTTTGGCCCGAAAGCAATAGCTTGCAAAAATAATAGTATAGCCACTTTATGTGAGTATATTAACTCTAATAACATTAAGTTATAGGTTACCTATTGTTACTTGACTTATCCTACTTGTACCGTACTAGCTCTGTTAATTGTTGTGTTCGTTCTTTTTTTTTAAAAAATAAGTTAGTTAATCAACAGCTTAGCTTCGAAAAACAGTCTTAATTTTTTTATTATTAAAGTCTTGCACGCTCATAGCGCCTGTAATAGTCTCGAGTAAATTGGACTCTCCCAAGAAAACTGCAACCTTTTTTGGAACCTGACATTGGCCTAATCAACAAAGGAGAGCCATAGACAAGAAATTGAATTGAATTTAAGTAAAATTATGACACGTGTGTGTTAAAAGCCTCTGTTTATCATTAAAGGCTTACCCTTATTACTGTGTACAAATGGAATCTAAATGCCATCGGCTAATTAACCTCATTTCGATGCATGTTGCGCTTAAATCGAACAAAACTGATTCTGTGAATCACACAAATATTCTTGTTGCGCAGATAATGGATTTGGAAATAGGGTTGTCCATTTCGCATACATTGCTTTTCACCAGTCTAAGGTCCGTATTACAAAATGCGACTCAGACTCTAATTTATACTTGAGTAGCAGTTATTTGTCATTTTGATAATAAGAGAAAGAGACAATCAATACTTAAGTATAAATCAATATGGGCCTAAATGGAACTAGGCGATAAAAATGTTTTCGATATAAATAAATTTAAAAACAAGGACACAACTTCGTTAGTACTAAGTAGATTGTTTAACAAGGGATGAAAGTGACCGATTACTACGAGGATGCCGTTGAAGCCTGAGCCAAAGGCAAAGGCTTTAAGGTACCCAAGACAGCAATCACACCTCCCGAGTATGAAGATGTTTCTCTCTCTCTCTCTCTGACTATATTAAGAACCGCTAGATGGCGTTATTCTACACTTAATTTTATTTTTAAACGGCTTTGTAAGTAACATTCTCTTAAGTAAGAATTACAAATAAAAATAAGTGCACTAATAAAATAAAATTTTGATGATTCTTCTTATGTAATTAAACACCTTAGGGAAAGTTGTTAAGTTTCGTGGGCTGATTCACATCCTTAAGGTGACTAAAGCACCCGATAAAGGCAGCAAACATAGGAATAGTGCCATCTCCGTCTCTTCAACAGGCCCGCGCCGGCAGTGGGAACAGTGTCGATACACGAAGTTTACGGACTATGAAAGCGTGCGTGCGTAAAAACATTTTCGAAAGTTAGAAAAATGAGATTTATGGAAAGGTAACAGCTTAAATCGAAAAATGCGTTAGGTACTTATCGAGAGTGTTCAATCACGAACATTTTGATAGCAAATTCAAGTTCCTGTGTGCATTTCACTAACGTTTTTACAGCTTAAAAGATACACAATATTGAGTATTTAGAGGTGACTTTGTGAGCTTTTACTATCGAACCAAAAGTGCTGAATCATGTTTTCAGCAAACTACTTATCTAGTTTATGTCCTAAATATTACGGTCGTATTTTTTTTCTTCAATTTAATGCAGTGCGTCATACTTATCTACGCATCATAAAATCGTTATTTAGGTGCTGTAGTCGCCATAACTTTCGCTCAACATAATACAAACAATCTTCATAAAAGCATTGTTTGATTTTGACTTGACACTTGAGGATGTGCGGAAATTCGTTCCCGTGGAAATTTCGTAAAATCTTACGTGCCTACTTTATAAAAGGAACCTTTACGCAAAATTTCAGCTGTCTAGGCCTAAGGATTTGGGCTGTCCGTTGATGAGTCAGTGAGTTAGGGCCTTCAATTTGATATATTTAGATCACAATTATATCAAACAATAATTTTATGAAATTAAGTAAGTTAAGCTAGTCATATTTCCGTAACTTAATAGGAAATACAAGGATTTTAGCTTAAAACAAAACATTAAAACATTCATTTTAAATTCTAAGAACAAGCGTGAAAATAAGCTTATGTAAGCTCATAATAATTCCGCACGAAGCGTTGCACTTTATGCAAATCATTATGCAGCGATTGCACTACCGGTGTTTCTTGGCGCCTTACTGCCTTTAAGTATTTTTCATAAACTTGAAGAATAAATAAATCTTTAAAAAAAATAAAGTTTTTTGTCATACTAAGGTATATCTTCCGCACATTTTTAAGTAGTTAGGTACTTTATCTACAAAGAGCTTCTTATTGTTGTTAATATAAATAATTAATTTTAGACAATTCACACAGCGCGACCTGACCTTATCTAAGTAAGGCGTGTTACATTTGCAAGATAGTTTACTGATATACTCTTAAATAACCTTTTTTTCTAAATACATACACATGATGCATAAACACCTAGACTCTTTACAAATATTTGTAAATACTTAAAACAAAAAAATCTACTACCCCTTAACCTTTTGAACGCTACAGTGATCCAGTTGTGACAGCCAATAATAAGACTTATACGCCAACGTCATCTATACATGACCAACATTCAACTCGAAAAAATTCTTCCCATAATGGTATTTAAGTTGATTCGTTATCGTTTATGTATTAAGAATATTTTCTTAATTTTTCTCTCCGTGGCGTACAAAACATAGTGATTTCATTCATAGTGTGGCGGTCAAAGGGTTAAACAAAGTAGGCAGTCATCTTACCGACAATGTGCAACCGTGATTTTCGTGAACCACTAGGACAGAACTATAATCCTCTAGAAGATTCTTGTTGTGGTTATAGCAACGGGAATCAAGGTTTTTTTTTGTAAGTAACTCCATTGACGATGAAGGTTGTTGCAATGAGGGCTATCTTGGGGCTATCGCGTTTGAATTCGCCGCTAGGGGCGCTGGTGTAGCGTGAGGTCTCTGGGCTACAATCTTCTTAATATATAAAACAAAGTCGGGTTTGTTCTAACACTTATAACTCGAGAACGGCTGAACTTATTTTGATAAAATTTGGTGTGAAAGTAGCTAACACACTATATTAACATATAGGCTACCTAATTTTCCCAATTTTTACGGGGACGAAGTCCCGGACGGAAAGCTTGTCTTAATATATACTTAAAACAAAGTCGGGTTGGTTTCAATACTTATATTACTCGAGAATGGCTAGACCGATTTTGATAAATTTTGGTAAGGAGGTAGCTGACACCTTGAATCAACACAGGCTACATAATTTTCCCAAATTCCTACGGGAGCGAAGTCCCGAGTGGAAAGCTAGTATGATGATAAATGCATATTTAGTGGCTCTAGTGACATGTACACAAAATAATTTGCTTATCTACAGAGGCCAAGTCCACTCTGAAAACGCGAAAGCATTATTTATCATAATAGCTTTCCGCCCGCGGCTCCACCCTCGTGGACTACAGGTTTAATCGTGCCTAACTGTGGGATAAAATGTATCTTATGTCCTTTCCCAGGCTCTAATTTATCTCTACCAAATTTCATCAAAATCGCCTAAACTAGGCGTGAAAGACGGACAGACAGACAGAGTTACTTTCGCATTTGTAATACTAAAGTAAGGATACTTTCGCATTATAATACTAAAGTAACGGACTATATGGATATATTTCATTAAATATGGCTTCAGGGCTAAAGGTTATGGGTTTAATTCTCACCAAGAACAAACATGTGATGAACATAGATGTTTGTTCTGTGTGTTTGTTGTGTATGTGTGTATTTATGTATTGTGTATAGGTCTCTGATATGTGATACGTGAATGTTTTGAAGGGACATAGTTGACTCTGCGAATCGCTACCATCCACTGCTTTGAGACAGTTTTATCTTTCGGAAACTTATGTACGCCTTTTTTTTCCGAGCAAAACGGGACTGCGCAACATGCTGCATTGCCAATACTTTAACCCTATGGTTAAATTGTATTAAATATGATTTAAATGTAAATTTCCCGCCGGGTCAGAAGTACCATCGATGGTACAACCATTGATGGTACTACCGACCTTGACTTATGTCGCTAGTACCATTAATGGTACTACTGACCTATATTACCACTGATGGTACTAGCGACTTTTACACACTGACAGGCGCCCAAACATTTATGTAACTTACTGGCCACCTGATTAATTAAACCTCGTTTTATTTATAACATGACGTTTAATGGCTTAATTATTAATTTTATTAGAAAATTCTACCAGTCAAAGACCTTTAGCATCTTTAATTTCGTGAGTTTTATTACTGTGTTTGATTTTATGAATTATTGTATATGAAACAAAAGATATTGCTAGAAATATATTAAAATCTGAAAACAGCAATAAAATCGGTTTATAAATGAACAAGTTATTAGCATTTATATTAACGTAAAGACTAGCTTTTTCGTTTTGTGGGGAGAGCTACGAGTAGCTATCTCGTTTTTACTTACGCAAACAAATGGCGGTGACGTCACAAAAAAAGAAGTGCAGCTCTTTTTCGTTGCTTGACAGAGTCTCCCTCTATTGAAATTTAAAAGCTTGTAACTTTTTTATTTCTCAATAGTTTTCAAAAATTATTTCGGTTTTGGGTTTTGAATTCAGTTATTTTTTAAGATAAACAATAAAAAAAAGTCAACATCCCTAAAAACGTGGTCGTGGAAAAGTATTATTACACAATGGTAATCAATATTACTTTCATATCCGTTTTAAAAATAAAAGTACCTTTTGGAGATGCAAGAATTACAAAACTTCAAATTGTACCGGAACAATTACAAAAAAATGTGGTGCATCGAACTGTAAATATTTCTGAAGCATGCAATGGACAATTTAATCAGCGTTTCAAGGGAAAACCTAAAACAACCTTCGGTTTCCTTAAAATTCTGAAAGACAGATGGAGCTGGTGAATAACATTGTTAATGTGCCATTATTTTTGGAAAAGTTTCGTCGATAAAAATACAAAATAGTAGTAAAGTAGTTAAATTAAATTTCAAATATTTAGTTTTTTTTTGTTATGTCACTTACGCCAATAATGACGGAATTGCTGCGTAGTTGGAAGAAAATATTTTTTTTTTGTTTTATGTGAAAGCAAACTCATGTGCCAAATCTAGTGTTGTATTTAATGGTACTAGCGACATAAGTCTAGGTCAGTAGTACCATCAATGGTACAAAACGATGGTACTTCTGACACCGCGGGGTAAATTTTTGTTGTGGTGCCCGTAATAACAAACTTTGACAGCCGTACTTTAGGACCCCACTCTACAGTGGCGCCACCTAGTGAGACAAAAAACGATAGTCCTCAAGCCACGAGCCCAGAACAGATTTTCACTCAGATTTATGAAATCCATCCATTGGACCATGGATTACATTAATCTGAGGATTTTCATGACCAAATCTGTTAAAAAAAAATTAAAAAACAATCAGTTGACTATGAGTGGTGGAAAATACATCAGCTGGTCACACAAATATGTAATTATTTTTTTCCGTCAATTCCTCTCAATTAAAAATTTACAGATGACAGTTTATATGATATTGTAAGTAAATAAACACGTCAGCTGGGTATATCTCGGTGGGAAGATCGTCAGCTGAAACTCTGAAAGATGTAACGCACAAACTTAAAGAGAACTTGTATAACAACACTCATGCTTTAATTCCCTCGAATGAAAAAGTTTACTAGCTAGTAAAATTATGATGACAAGTGGGTCCTCACTTATGCCAGACAGTATGCTACATAAATAACAGGTTAGGAGCCCATAATAATGCTTAACATAAACTGATTTAAAATCACGTAGAAATTTTCTGTAATTTTATCACAGTAAAAGCAAGCTTCCTCTTCGAGAGGCAGCGAGAATAGCGCGACCTAATAGTCTTTTTCTGCATTTTTGCAGTCGACGCTAGATTTACTTTACTTTTTCTCGTGTATTCAAGATTTATTTATTTACGCCAAATGGGATTTGAATGTTCTTTTGCCGTTGCTAATGGTAAAAATTATTTTAATCTCACTTAAGTATATGTATGTTATATATACCTACTTTTTGCTCAACAAACTATGTTGTATAGTATCCAGTCGAAAATTAGTACATATTAAATTTAAGGTCAAAAGAATTTCTTCACTTAACTTATGAAAATTGGCACTTGTTGTATTGCCATAGAATAGTATAATGTTATCATATAATGCTTTTAAAATGGTTAGCAAATAGAAGAGAAGAAACTGTCTAATAGTTATACACAAAATTAAAACAACTTAGTTACCTACATAATTTTTTGTCTAGATATTAAACCTTCGTTTACAACGTTATCTTAGCAACTAAAAAAAACAAATAAATTCACAGCCACCTCTTTATTAGGTAACTCAAACATTAAATTTACTACAACATTAAATGAGAACTTTCTCCACGAGATTACATAATAATTTATCAATAATTGTTTCTGATATCGCTTTTCGGTCATTATTATTGGTAAGCGAATTTTTATTTGACCCGTGTAATTTCGTTAACCTTGTGCCGTAATCAGTATTTAACGAAATATACGACATGGTAAAAATAATATAATATATAGTTTCATTTCCCAAAAAAAAATCTGGAATGACAAAAAATATGTTAAATCTATCTATTTCTACAATCTTATATATAAAAATAAATCACGGCATCACGCGTGAATGGCTGGACCGATTTCGTAATTCTTTTTTTGTTTTCTTATTGTCAGGAGAAGGTTCTTATGAAAGAAAAAAATAAGAAAGTTAAAAAAAACAGGACAACGTCTGTCGGGTCAGCTAGTCACAAATAATTTTCTACTCTTAAACTCATACTACAATGAAGTTGCGTTAGCGAAAACTTTTGCAGGAAAAAATAAATCTTTACGATAAAACTAGGACAATTAGTCCGGATAGTAGGAACCTAACATAGAAGTTAAACACTCGCGCGATGTTTGCACACCCGTGTGTGCAGGATTTGTATCGCACGCGGCGTAAACAAGCGCGCGACGCCAATCGCCAATCAGACAATCGTCAGAGGCATTTTCAGGATCATCGCAAAAATCCGACCTATTTTAGGATATTCGCGAGTAATAGCTCACATTCATAAGTCATGAGCACCGATTGAGTGAAGTAAACATTACTGTTAGTGACTAACATAATTATAACAGAATGATTAGCTAACGGCTACATTTTAATCATCATTTTGTTTTCGCCTTAAATTATTTCAGTTAATTTATCTACTGCTCGAGCATGATCGCGACAAACTCGCGCGACTAGCCACTCGGCTGACGGTGAAACTTCACTTTGATTGCGCGAGGGTCCCGCGCAAAGACTCGCTCGCCCTCTGGCATTGTCAACGTTAACATTTTGACATAGGACTGCGGCGCATGACGCGCGCGATGACGTCTTGCTCGAGCTGCAGACAAAACATGTCGAAATGAAATGACAACGCAGGAGGGCGGGCGGTGCCTCTCACGCAATCAAAGTGAAACTTTGCTGCCATCGGAGTGGCGTGACGCGCGAGCTTGTCGCAAGCCGTGCTACCTATGCAGACAATAATACCACGACGTGTTTACACTGATTAAAAGATGGTAAGTTTAAATAAAAGTGTTGGATTCGTTTGGTGCTGGTAAAATCAGCAGTTGAGTTTGTTATCGTCCGGAACAAACTAAAAACTTTTGCAATAATCCTGAACATGCCTTAGATGATTACAAAATTCTTTATTAGAATCCGATTCTCCAGTACTTTGTAATTGTCTTAGGACTATCGCAAAGATCCCCGATTATTCTGCGACAAAGATTTATTATGGCTTTCACTTATAGTGATCAGCGCACATTCGTGCAAATATTGGAACATATTTGTACGCTGATGATTAATTACGAATAGTAATCGTATTATTATAATATTACACTCACTACATTCTGCCAAAAAAATTCTAACCAACGGGATCAATCATAATATAGTACACGTTAAAAATGTAAGAATTGATTCTGACGTTCTTCAACCGACTTCAATCCCAACAATTCCTATCATCAGCAGCTCGAGTACGATGGTGATAGCACGCGTAATGCGCCGCGTCCTATGTCGAAGTCAACATTGACAACGACAGAAGGCGAGCAAGCCTTTGCCCGAGGCCTTCGCGCAATCAAAGTGAAGTTTCAGCGTTAGCCGAGTGGCGTTCCATACGACTTTGTCGCTATCGTGCTCGAGCTGTAGATAATTAACTACAAACCAAAACGTAATGTAAATATTATTTGTACTTGTTTATTGTTTATGTTGACTCGTTTCAATATTGCTGAATTAATTTCAATATTTACATGGGGCTACTTCAGTGGTGTACTCTTTCCAACTAAAAAAATATTTAAAATACCGGTCGACAATAGGGAATATGCATGAATTTTTTTTTATCGTATTGATTAACAAAATATGAAAATACCGTAGTTGAGATGACATAAAATGAAATTAAAATTAAAATCGGCCAAGAAATACGCCCGATATACGCATTTAAAACTATTAATTACGCACCGATTAGACAGAGAGATCCAACATGGGCTGTGACGTCACATGTCACTACGTCCATACAAACTCCACGTTAAATTTCGTTTTGCTAGAAAGAGATAGAAATAAATCTTTGATGGCTTATATCTTTTTTAATTTCATAGTTATTCGAAAAAAAGTTTTACCAAACTGTTTACTACATGAATGAAGATTAATGTTTTAAATAAAAAAAAACATGCATATTCCCTATTAGCAAAGTTATCTCTTAATAAACATACAATAAAATATACAGTTGAATTGAGAGCCTCCTCCTTTTTTTTAAGTCGGTAAACAAAAAAGTTATTGTTATTAAATTATAAGAAACCATTCTTCAGCAGAATTAGGTTTCCGTTAAAAATGTTAAGGTAGGCAGGTGGCCTGGAAGAAATTGCTACCTAGCAATAAGGTCACATTGTTGCACACTATATTTTATGTTCTGTTAATTGTAATGTATATCTCTGTGTGCGAATAAAGTCTATTGTATTGTATTATGCCTACCTAAATACACTGTTGAATTTGTAAGACGATGCTCTCTGACATGATTTGGTGCATTTTGTTCCTTATGTAACGTATTCGATTTCATATTCATCAAATAATACGGTGTAGTACAAATATTGGATATTGTTAATATCCCAAAAGAACAATTCTGAAATGATGTCAAGCAGATGTTAATTTGCTACAAAGCAGATGCTACATAAGTCATATCAGGGCTCACCAACGTAATGCTAATCTAAGTACAGCACATTAACAGTCGCCGCCGCCGAGACCGACATCGGCCAGGGCCTATCATCAAAATCATCAATGCCGACATTCCTCATATAAATATAAATAGTAAAGAAAATCTATATTGCGCAAATCCCACAATAATAGTTCTGAAATAACGAAAAATTGGCTTTAAGAATACTAAGAACCAATACTGCTACCGTAGCCTCGTACACTCATGCCTATAATTCCTGACCGGGTAGGTACAGCATAATGTAGTTCACATTACGCCACGTTTGACATGTTTTCTGAGGATTATTAGATGAAACATAAGTATATGTGATAGGTTGCCAGCAGCCTTTCGCCCGCGATACAGTAAAACCCTCACGTCCCACTTTCTGGCTTTCACAATTAGTATGCCTGGGTAAAGTTGGCAAGTATGGATTAAGGATAAACTTATCATAATGTTAAAAATTAAAAAAAATCTTTATATAAGGTAATACAGTTCCTACATAAATAAATCAATAAACGTTACACACGCAAAGTCACACTAAGGTTTTCACATATCTTGTGGGTCGCTTGATTCATATACAAAAACACGAAAACCAATGACCCGAGAGCAAACAAATATTTACCCGACCGGGACTTGAACCCAGGACCCGTCAATCATGAGGCAGCGTTACTATCACTAGGCCAGGCAATGAATGCTCAAAAAAAGGTATAGAGGGAAACGCTTGGAACACAATTTTTGACTTCTCAACTTTGTTTGGACTAGTTAGGAGGTGAACATATCAAAAGTCCCCGCCCGTAGCTGTTAAGGCCTTAAGAGGGGTGAATGAAATTTGCGAAACCGCCTTGTAACCTTGTTGGTAAAACCAACGCCATCTAGTTGATTTTACTCGACTGCGCGACGCAAAGGAGGGTAATGTGTTTATCAGCCTATGTATGTATGTATGTATGTAGTTTTTTTTTTCTGAAAAGTCTTTATCCAATCTTTATCTTTAGCCATTTTGTGTAAACTTTAGTTTAAATTTTAGGGCTAATATGATAAATAATGAAATGTTATATGCTTCCTTTGATAAATTATACTTCCTTAAAATCGTGAAAGTTTTAAAGTATGTTTTTCTGTTTGTTCACCCCTTCACGCGAAAACTGCTAAACAGATTTTGATGAAATTCTGTAGTAAAATCTGATACCAGCGTTAGACAAGTACATTAGTACACTGTACACTTGATTTCCTTAAGATAAATATGAATCAGATTCTCAACTTTTTTTTCGACTTTCTGTACTAAGAAATCGGCGAAATGCAACATTTAGAGAATTTTTTTATTTCCATTTTTTGACCAATTTTCCTCGAGACAATTTGTTCAGTTTAGTGGGCTAATTCACATCCTTAATTTTTGGTATCTAATTTAAAGGCACCCTGTATAAAGTTGATAGTGCTTAAACAATCCTTTTGAAATTGTTTTTTATAGCTGCTCATATTACATGGAACTACTGACAGATACCTAGCTGATAAAGAGACGTATACCAACTTTGATGCTTTATTCTATGAGCATCCCAAAAACTAATTTGCTTTGAAAAAAATATTTAAAGGCAGTAAAAAAAATATTCTAACCACAAAACTACGTCATGTTTAATAAATTGCATATATTTTTTTAAGTGATTGGATTTACTCAAATCACAAAATTAATGCAACAAAATCGTTTTAGAATCAACGTAACGTCCAGCTCCCGCAAAGTCCGTGATCAGACTGACACATGTCAATGACAGGCAGCGGGGGGTTTACAGGGTACCCCGCAAACAGGACGTGAAATCCATGATTCGAAAATATTACTTTTCACGGGTGCAACGCGATTAAAAATAAATTTGTTAAGTAAAAATGTTCGTTTTTTTAAGACCTTTCCTTAGATGTAACTGTAACAACTAATAAAGCAGTTGCGCCGTTATGATCTCCTTTAAGATTTTTTTTGAAATGCTGTTAGTCTAAATTGAAATTCTGTTCTCTTAATTTTTTTCTACCCAAATGTATTTTTTATGTGTAGATGACTTTCGTAGCTTTTACTATCAAACTATCAACTTTGAAAAAAAGTAAAATGTAATTCCATCCAATAAGCAAATATTTTAAAATGTTGGCTAAAATGAGGAAATCTGGGTATTTTCGTAAAAAATCTTAAATTAAGAAAACCTCGAAAACTATTAACTTTCGGCCATAAAAACTTGAGTGAATAAAACTTATTGCAAATTTAATCAGCTTTCATTTTGTTTAAGTGTCATGTCGCTAAGGCGCATAGTTTCCGAGATATATCTAAAAAAACAAAAAAAGGGACCTTGAAACCCCCTCCCCCCTCGGCTTAACAGCTACGGGAAGGGACTTTTGGTGTGTTCACCTCCTAACTAGTCCAAACAAAATTGAGAAGTCAAAAATTGTGTTCCAAGCGTTTCCCTCTATACTTTTTCGTTGACTGGTCTACACTGGCATATAAATTACACTGTTACATAAAACACTATATAATTTAAATAAAACTAACAATAACATTAAAATAATTATTTTGTGTCACATCAATCTGTTTATTTAAATGCCTTTTTTAAAAAATGGGTTTGCTCTTGTTCACAATCTAGCTCAGGACAAAGATGCGGTGGTGGATGTAGCGAGCTCACCCAGAAGAAGCCTAAGCTCAAAGATAAAGATACGAGGATGCAGATGGACAAAGGCTACATTTAAAATAAGTTACTAATCCGATAGGATTTTTAGAAGTTTTTTTCAAAATTTCCTTTATATGGTTAGATCAGCTTTCATTAATCGGATGTAGCACAAAAAAAAAATATCAGAAAAAATCAGAAACTTACCCAAGGGTATAAATATTGCAAGTAAAGTGGCAAGCACACCTGCATACAGATGCTCGTTTTTTTTCCCATCATTATAGAGCTTATAAAAAACATATGCTACAAAACCACATATCAATGTATTTATAACTGCAACGATTATACACCAAAAATAGGCTATACGGAGAATTATAGATTTTTCCTGAAAAAAAAAACACTTTTTTAATAGAGAAGCAACATATATGTACTCGTACAACATATTAATTAGGACTCCATGAACGGACAAACCATGTATCTACTATAATATATATACACACTTTAACCTGTCTAGGGTTATTGCAAGATTTTTCATATCAAAGAGATCTATTTGCGAAGCTATAAAATCTTACTCGAGATACATAAAAGGATATATATTTTGGGTGAGCAAGTGCTTAGCCTGAATTTTTGGTTCTAAACAATGAAATTCTTATTGCTTGAAATTTGTGAAAATATTGCGGAACAACAATTTAAATAATGGATTTGCACATCTTGTATTTTTTTCATTTTCGTCACGTTTTCACAAATAAAAAAAAACATTAATAATATTGAAAATTCAAATCCAGCACTTAACTTTTCAAAATTGTATCCCTCATCTCGATGTTTTTCTAGCTACTCACACACACCTCTTTTGTATGGAAAATCTTGCTATATTCCTAGACAGTGTTGATGTGTATGGTATAACTTAACAATGAAAAGAAGGCTTTCCACCACACGCAAGTGTTTATATACTCTTTGTACACCACGGGACTACTCTAAAGCCATTATAGAGAAACATATTGAAAAAAAAATTATGTAAATAAAAACATTGGCTATGAATAATATATTTAAATTTTTTATTAATTTAAGTACAGTAATAAACTCACTTTATGCACACACACTTTTCACACTTGTTAAATCAAAAGTTTTGTTAGTTTTATTCGTTTAAATTATCGCTTTTCGCGTTCATAAAAGTGTGAGTATCTGGTTGCATACTGAATTCAGTGAACGATTGAATTCTTGATCGCCGACCACCTGAATAATGGTCGTTTACACTGGATAAAGAATATTCATCATCTGTCCTTGTTTTTCTAGGGGAAACAACATGATCCCTATCTCTTTTCTTCGATTTCCCTTTCTTTGGTTTTTCATAATCATCACTTCTTTTATATTGCTTTGAACTATCATAATCGTCATCTCTCCTGCTTTTCCTTGGTTTTTCATAATCATAATCTTCGTATCTTTTTTTTTTTCTGGTTTCATAATTTTTGTCATCACTACCATGGTCACTATCCTCATAGCTCCTTTTTCTTTTCGTAGTCTTTTTATATTCATAATCATCATCTGATTCATATTTTTTTTTGTGAGCCTTACCGCTTTCATAGTCTCTTTTAGATTTTGATCTTTTTTTGTTTTTTTTGTATTTTTTATATTTTTTGTCTACTTTGTCTATTTTGTCTATTTTGTCTTTGTCTTCGTCTTCGTCTTCACTTTTGTCTTTGTCTTTGTCTTTTTTTTGTTTTTTTTGTTTTTTTGTTTTTGTACCCCTACCTTTTTCGTCTTCGACGTCATCGTACTTAGGAGAACCAAACTTTAAATCTTTGTATAAAGTATTTATAGCTTCTAAGTCAAAAAATAACGTCTCTGAAATTTGAAACATACATCAATAAACAACTTTTTTTATGAGAAATTTCTTTGCTCTGTCACAATGCAAAGTTTCTACAGTGTTCTTCTTATTACTGGACACCAATTTAATCATAAACAAAATTAAGCTTCATTAACTGGTTGTTAATGTCTCATGTCTTAAGTAAAAAATTTACGCATGGTCTAATTTTTATAAGTCGGATAGTTGCTATGACGTCAACAAATAATTTAAACAAAGAAATGGGGTCACTCAATACAAAATGTAACGAAAGCATGTATTAGTATTGCAAATTATAAAGCTTACCAGCGATGAAACTTGCACCTAACAAGATGTAAGACAAGGCAATAACAATGTGTATTGCTTTTGTGGTTGTTTTATTAAGACTGCCAAAATGGTGATAGGCTCCAAACATACCGATGCCAAGGCTAGTAAAGCCTATTATTAAGCATAACCAAAACGAAGAACGAAGGCAAAGAGGTACTAGCTAAAAAACAAAAAATAAAAAATCAGCAACGGTAAACATATTTTTTGCAGTTTAAGTGAAACTCTAAATACGCGTCAGAGCATACGATAGCCCCGAATATTATTATATATAATAGACACGTTTTCATAAAGACTAAATATGATTTTTATATTGACTTCCTGAAGGAATGAAATTTGAATTAACGTAATTTCAGGCTGTGAATACTAACTTCTAAACAACGTTTTTCTAATTATCTTATAATTCATTTTTATATATAAGATATATAAAAATGAATTGCTGTTCGTTAGTCTCGCTAAAACTCGAGATCGACTGAACCGATTTGGCTAATTTTAGTCTTGAAATATTTGTGGAAGTCGAAGGAAGGTTTAAAAGGTGAGAAAATATGGAAAAAAGGCGTTACAAAGTTGGCCGTGTCAGCTAGTCTGTATATATAAAAATGAATTGCTGTTCGTTAGTCTCGCTAAAACTCGAGAACGGATAAACCGATTTGGATAATTTTAGTCTTGAAATATTCGAAGAAGTCCAGGGACGACAAGTTATGCTGACGACATGGTGCTGCTGAGCCCATCGATAGGGGCTCTGAGGAAACTTATGCACATTTGTGAGTCGTATACGGAAGCCCATGGGCTTAAATACAATGCTAAAAAGAGTGGATGTATGATATTCAATGCTGGTACCAAATGCTACTCCTCCATACTAGTCACTCTTTGTAGCAATCTCTTGAATAGGGCATATAATTTAAGTGTCTGGGCCACTGGACCATTGGTAATTTAAGTATCTGGGCCACTGGGTCACTGACAACTTATCTGATTGCAAGGACATTGATAACTAGCGTAGGACTGTTCATCCGCTGCAATATAGTGACTCGCAGGTTCACACACTGCACGACACAAGTCAAGTTAACGCTCTTTAGAGCATACTGTCAAAACTTGTATATGTTACAGTTAAAACTAGTTAGTAGTTAGAACGCGTTTTTCCTAGTTAGAACTAGTTTTTACTTGGTGCCTTTGTTAAAACTAGAAATAATCAGTTAAAACTAGAATTTACCACTAACATATTTGATTTTCAGATAAGACTAGTTGTCACATCGAGCTATAGTTAAAACTCCCCCCCCCCCCCCCGCGAAGATTATATCGGGGCAGAAACTGTAGGTTAGGTTTGTTAGTAGCTTAGCCTAACTAATCCGTTAAGGGTCGGTTAGGTTAGGTTAGGTTAGAACTGCGAACAGCAGGCCCGGACCTCTCGTTGGCGACTGTCGTGCGAACTATGGTCGAGAACGAGACGTCATGGAACAGTGTCCTCTCCTTCTGTGAAGACATAATTTTCCAGAAGGAGGCGGCGGAGAGAGAAAGAGAGGCGGACGCTAGTGCTCCCGCTATCCGCCGCAGAAGGCCTGGACGCAGAAGACGAGCCGAGGCCCGTCTGATGCCTCCATATAAAGGCCTTGAGACGGAAGGCGTGCAACGTGTTCCATGCACGCCTTCAAACAGCAGGCTACATGGGGGGCACTGGTCCCCCCGCGAGAAGGGGTCCGCTGATATAAGCGATCCAGCGCCCGGTGGGGTCACAGACGAATGCTAACGCGATACCTGTGACCCCACCCCAGGCGGGAGAAGGAACACCTTGGGGTTTTAGTCGGTTCGAGTCCGACATAACCCTTCCATCGCCGGGTATGCGTGGGCATTTCCCCAAGTAAAAAAAAAAAGGTTAGAACTGCGACCCCCAACGCACGAGCCGAGCGAGCGAAGCGAGCGTGCCGCGGCAGCGGCCGGCGAAGTGCCAGAAAAGACTTTGGTTGCGTTAAACGGTAAGCACAACAACTACATAACCCACAACATAACCTCAAGCCAATCAGAATAAGGTATGATGAACTCTAACCTCGGTCGGAACAGTTTTAACTGACTCGCTTCGGGAAAACGCGTTTTGTCTTGCAGAAACTAGTTTTAACTGATATTTGATTCAGACATTAGTCAATTCTAGTTTTAACAAAGGTACCAAGTAAAAACTAATTCTAACTAGGAAAAACGCGTTCTAACTACTAACTAGTTTTAACTGTAACATATACATGTAGCCTGTAGGCCAACTTTACATAGCGGGCGTACAGTGCACTACGCGTGCAGTAAAATTACGCGCTCAGGATTTTGGTGAAGAAGTCCTAGTTCTGTGGCGGTTCTGGAGGCACTTGCCATGTTTGCGGAGGCTCACGTTGACCAAACGCTGTCATACGAAAATGTAGCGCGTCAATGTTGACTCGCCTTCGAGCTTGTACAGTCAATTACCCTACTTAAGTATCCAGTCACATTCGTTGTATTAAAATAACAATCTCGTGCTGCCATCTGTTGATATCTGCCATCGATTTTGTAGTATAGCAGCACAGACCTATCTCGATATAGGTCTGTGTATAGCAGTTATACTATAAAGTAACAGGTAAATCAAGTTAGATGGCGCCACCAAAGCGCTGTTTTATAAAACAATATTTAATTTTTATCTTGTTACTTGCTCGTCTCGGCTCAATATCTTTTCCTCAGGCCCCGTATTGCAGAACGCGACCCAGACTCTGATCTATACTTTGGTAACAGTTGTCTTGTCTTTGTTATTTTGATAGTTAGAAAGAGACAATCAATACTTAAGTATAGATCAAGACTTGAGTTTCTTTTTGTAATACGGAATTATATTTCAACTACTTAATATCTTTTTTTATTAACAATGTAAGTATACCTATGTCATTCTTCTGTTAACAAGTTTTTTTTTTTCGGATGTTTCCCATACACGTGATTTTTTTTCTGTTTTTTTTCGGATGTTTTCCATACACGTGAAAGGGCAATTTTTTTTTTCTCGCCGATATCATCAAGTGTAATGTCATAAGATAGCTTTTTAAAAGATAGAAGGGGTTTACTAAGAACGTTTTTCGTTCAGCACTCCGTTTGCGAAAAATTAATTTTTAAAGAGAAATTTTTTGTTAAAAAAAATGTGGAAAAATTCACGGTGATAGAATACAAAAAATTAAAAGGAAAACTATCACACATAAGTTGGCCCTTCAAGCTTGCGAGTAATAGTCGACCAAGTGCCAAACGTTGTTAGGATTAATAAGAATATATTTACTTATATTAGATCCTTGGTACTACAGAGCTAAAATTTGGCATGGTTATACATATTGATTGCGCTGACAGATCTAAAAAATAAAATGGTGGAAAAAATTGTTTTTCGGGTGTTTTACCATACACGTGAAAGGGCGATGGTTTTTTTTTTCTCGCCGATATCATCGGGTGGGTATCTAGGATAGCTTTTTAAAAAATAGAAGGGGTTCAGCAATCCGTTTGGGAAACATTAATTTTTATAATTAAAAAAAATGTGGAATAATTCACGAGGGTAGCATTTACGACGAAGTGTACCCTAATCCAACATGGCTGCCATACAAGGTTCCACGCTAAAAGTGAGGCGAGCCGAAAGCCAAGCTGATATTGATATTGACATTTCAGGTTTCGTTTAATAGGTTTTTGGGGGTTACCACTACGCGACCTGCTTTAGCAGCAGCTCGATATTATTATATTATTCCTAACAATAATATTATCGCAAAAAAAAAACTAAAAAAAAACTTTTAAAAAAAACTTCTCTTCGCTCGCGCATTAAATACTTCCATTCTGTTCTATTTAGGCCAAAACTAGCAATTCACTAATTCAGCAATCCGTTTGGGAAACATTAATTTTTATAATGAAAAATATGTGGAATAATTCACGAGGGTAGCATTTACGACAAAAAGTACCCTTATCCAAAATGGCTGCCATTCAAGGTTCTACGCTAAAAGTGAGGCGAGCCAAAAGCCAAGCTGTAACATTTTGACATTTCAGGTGTCGTTTAGTAGGTTTTTGGGGGTGCTAATTATGAAAATGACTTCAAAATTATACACGATCACCACGCGACCTGCTTTAGAAGCAGCTCAATATTATTATATTATTCCTAACAATAATATTATCGCAAAAAAAAAAAACTTTAAAAAAAAGAAAAATTCGCGCTCGCTTCGCTCGCGTATTAAATACTTCCATTCTGTTATGTTTAGGCCAAAACTACACTTATTTCTGAAATTACCAACTTTTTAATACATTTGTTTTTGATACAATACTATTTGGGGATATTAACATCGACTATAACAATATGCTCGTAGAATTAAGAAGCCAGCAGCATATTTGAACCATGTTGCTACGGAACCCTACAATGCGCGTGGCCCAACACGCTCTTGGCCGGTTTTACATGGAAATAATGTTAGACTGTGGGTTAACCGTTATAGGGAAACTGGAGACATGCAACGTGAGCGACCAGGCTTTGCTCCACTGTTGTTTACCCCGCACCAACCAAGCACGACACCAAGCAGTAGTTGCAGCACATACTGCTAATCCTTTTGTGTCGATCAAAGACACCAAGCACGATACCAAACAATAGTTGCAGCACATACTGCTAATCCTTTCGTGTCGATCAAAGATACAGCTCTGACACATGGTATTAGCGTGAAAACAGTGCGAAAACATTCAGATGTTGCTGGTTTTAAATGTTGTAAGCCAGCAAAAAAATTGCACTGTCTTATTCACACCGTCAAGAAAGAATTCGGTTTGCTCAGGAATACTTGGATTCCGATTGGGATACAATGTTATTTACATTGTAATTTTCACAGACGAAAAGTCATTTAAATCGGATAAGGACGGACGCAAGATTTTGTGGCGGAAACGCGGTGAACGTTTTAATGAATTATGTGTATTACCAAATAGATCTAGCGGTAGGTTAACCTTAGCATATTGGGGATGGATGTCGTCTATGGGACCAGGCAAAATCGTTGAAGTTGGTGGCCGCCTTAATAGTGAACGGTATTTAGAAATTTTACGCGATGTTATGATACCAACTGTGCGTGTCGCGTATCCCGTGGGACAAATATATTTAATCCAAGATAATTGTTCCAGCCACCGTGCGAGTATAGTGCAAGAGTGGCTCACTGCACAAAATGACATCAAACTGATTAACTGGCCCGCCAAAAGTCCAGACCTTAACGTGATTGAAAATTTATGGGGGCAAATGATCCTTAATTGGGATTCATCAAATACCTAGACAAATAGTAACCTCAAAGATTTAGTTCATAATACTTGGGAATCGTTACGCAGTGGTGACTTGTGCTCAAGGATGGTCAGTGAGAAACCACCTAGAACAAGTAATTAAGTATGAAGGTAGGCCACTGAAATATTGAAATATTTGATTAAATCACTTATAAGGTTATTACAACTTATCTAAGTTTATTCCACCAGGTAAATAATAAATATAACATGTTTTTTAATTTATTTTCAAAAAAGGCACAATCATAAGTGATGTAATTGTATTTATATATGTTAACGGAAATGTGTGAAATCCGTCATTGTATACAATCCTAGGATATGTATAAAATTCCTAAAATCGCCCGGAAATGTATTAAATGAATTATATTTGATACGTTTCCTAGGAAATCTATACGTTTCCTAAATAACAATCTGAAATGTATAAAAGTTTGTTTTTTTCTGTTTATAAGTAATTCGACTTCTTTGTTCGATTGTGATGGATGGAACTGCGACAAGTAGGTTTGTTAGTAGCCTAACCCAACCAACCCGTTAAAGGTTGGTTGGGTTAGGTTAGGTTAGAACTGCGACCCCCAACACACGAGCCGAGCGAGTGAAGAGAGCGTCCCGCGGCAGCGACCGGCGAAGTGGCAGAAACGACTGTGTTTGGGTTAAGCGGTTGTCGCATGTAGTCAATAGACAGTGAAAATTTCATGAAATGGTCACATTCTCGAACATTTCATGGAGTGAGCAAATCTGAAATCGTACGTTTTTGATCTCTATAGATTTGTATGCGTCTAAACAAGGTTTGTACGTTTTGTTTTTTCCAAAATTGTTATTAGTTTTTCAACAGTTACCTCTTACATGATGGGAATTTTTTCGGCGAAAATATGCTGAGTTTTAGTCTCAAATATTTTTTTGTCTACTAAAAATATCACAAAAATCAAAACGTACGGACCTAGTTTTTGGTGTTCCTGATACTACACAAAAATTTCACAGGAATCTGTTGACGTTTAGGGGATGGAATCCATTGACGCCGTTTGTATGGCAAAAAAAACACTGAGACGATCCTTTTAAGACAAATTCACGTCGCTTATTCAGTTTAGGTTTGGTTGTTTCACTCATTTTATTGACAGAAAACATTAGTTTTATACATTCCCTAGAGCAATTTTGGAATTTTATACAATTCCTAAATTTCATACATTTCCGATAACATATACATATTATACATGTTGATTCACTAAGTGGTGTGCTTATGTATTTTGTTATTAAATTATAATTATATACCTCTAAATCATGTCATTAGGTGTATGTATACATGGTATATGTTATTTTGTAACTTACCTGTAGACTGTTTTTTAGTTCATAATTCATAATAAACTATGTAACCATGTAAATTAGTGTGTCATGCATGAACTAAATAAACGTTTTTCTATTCTATGTAAGGTAATCTTTAACATGTTTCTACTTTAGTTTGACTTACTACGAGGGTAATATTTTTTTAACATACGTTTTGTGACTATGGTTTGAGTGAATAAATATTTTTTTAGTAAAATTTAATTCTATTGTTTACCTACTTATTTACAATTTTTAAATAGAAATGATTAATAATCTGTAACTATAGAAACAAAAAGATATAATAATAAAATGAAATCGGCCAAGTGCGAGTCAGACTCGCGCACAAAGGGTTCCATTACCATTACCTATAAAACCGCGAGTTGGACTCTATAAAAACCACTATCTCTATAAAAGCGGCAAAAAAATCACGTTTGTTGTATGGGAGCCCCCACATGCGCAATCAAGCTTGCACTTAGACACTGGGGACATAGCGAAAGCAAAAGGCTTTGGGCTCAGACCCCGGGACAGGTGCAGGCTAAATCGCTCATTAAAAGCTGCGATGAGAAATCGTCAAAGTCAGTGCATGCAATGAACAAAGGCAACGTTAGAATTCTCACTAGGATTCTAACTGGCCACAATAAACTAAACAAACATCTACACAACATGGGCCTCACCGAGACCAAGTTATGTAGATTCTGTCATGAAGCTGACGAAACGTCTCTTCATGTAACTTGTGACTGCACCGCAATACACTGCAGCAGGAATCGGTACATTGGAGGCCACAACTTGTCCTACCACGACATTAAGGATTTGCACGCTAAGGACATAGCCAGATTCGCGGTTGGCATAGGACTCCAGTATGTACTGTGATAATACAGAAGGGCACTTTTACAATAGATCTGTCAAGGTGCGATTAAGCTTGACCCCAACCCGTCGAATTCCTTAAATAATAATGGGAGCCCCCTTAAATATTTAATGTATTCTTCTTTTTAGTATTTTTTGTTATAGCAGCAACCAAAATACATCATTTGAGAAAATTTCAACTGTCTAACTATCACGGCTCATGAGATACAGCCCGGACAGACTTGTCGGCCGCTGCCGCGGCACGCTCGCTTCGCTCGCTCGGCTTGTGCGTTGAGGGTCGCAGTTCTAACCTAACCTAGCTACTAACCATCCTACTTGTCGCAGTTCCGTCTGTCGCAATCGAACAAAGAAGTCGAATGACTTATAAACAGACAAAATCAAACATGTAATACATTTCCGATTGTTATTTAGGAAATGTATAGATTTTCTAGAAAATGTATCAAATAAAATCTCTGAGTTCGGGGAGAATAAGATATGAAAATCCTCCCGCGGCTCAGATGGCTACTTTCGACAGTGTATGATTCTGAATAGCGGAAGGGTCCTGAACTACACTACGGAATCCATACCTGATTCCAGCGCGTTCACTGATCTGAATAGTGGAAGGATTTTAGTGATCATTTTAAGAAGCTTGCTCTTGGTTTTAGTTTAAATGAGAAATGGAAGATAGTTCAATGTTGGTTGATTCGGATACTGTTCTTTTCCTATAAATATGAGGTGCTATTAAAATAAATATTCAGGGAATCATCTTGTGCAATCCGGTGGATTTTGAGCCGTCTCTCCACCGTCGAAATCCGAGTCCGCGCCACGACACCATTGGCCCCTCGCTTGCTGTGCCAAGTCGAGTGCGGCCAACTACTGCGGGTAGTCGCAACCTCAGTTAGATTTTAGTGATCATTTTAAGAAGCTTGCTCTTGGTTTTAGTTTACATGAGAAATGGAAGATAGTTCAATGTTGGTTGATTCGGATACTGTTCCTTTCCTATAAATAAGTATACAATATACAAATGACATTCTCAAATCTCAGGTTAGCATGCTAATCGTCTATACTCGGTATTAGGGGACCCATAACGCGGTATTAGATAAAAACGTAAGGCATGCCTCGGTAATAGGGGACGTCAGATTCATGAATAAAAAATAAGTAAATCAATACAACACTTAAAAAATACTGACAAAAGTACGAATTAAAAAAAAATATAATATTTAAAAATATCCTAATTTGCCGAGTACTGTCCTGATTCTATAATATTTCGATCTAATGTCAAACTTCCACAATTTACCACGGTAATAGGTGCTTTTACCTTACTAAAAAAAACAATGGGTTGCACTCTGGGTGTGCCGGCAGAAGTGAAAACTTAAACATTAACGTTGTGTATAATATTTAATTTAATTATTTCTATGCTGACACTATGTTTATTGCTGTTTTGCGCGAGTGAGCCGCCTCCTTGCAACTTTGCAACGCTCGTCTTGTAGAATTTTCCAACAAGCTGGTTGCACTATATACTGATTTTTTCAGGATTTGTTCTGGTGATGAAGCTAATGTTGGTGTACTTTGAATGGGGGCCATAATGAGTTTTTTTCTGCTTCCGTTTAGGATTAATAGGTCTGAAGTTGTTTTTTGATGTCTTCTTTTTTGAACAAAGGTGACAGTTTCAAGTAAGTCGGCGATCTCTTTCTAAATCTGCGCACATAAGCTCATACCTCTTATTAATAATTCCAAGTCATAAGATTTTTTGCAAGAGCAGCAAGTAAATTCACTTTTTTTTCAATTTATTATTGCATTTAAAGCAAGATTTTGTGACTGGGTCATCATTATATATCAGAAAGAGGTAATACAGAAATAAAACAAAATATACAAAAAGAGTCCGTTATTCTCTCAGGATTCGATCCTTCGACTCCTCGCCTACGATCTGATAACTTAACCACTCGGCCAAATATACAAAAAGACTTTCTTGAGTTCACTTCGTGGTTTCGAACCCTCGACCTGTTGCTTACCATCTGGCACCTTCAGCATTCGATCAAACTGACTACTTTGAATTTAGCACCATATTCTATCGGTATTTGCGCGCTATGCGCGAATAATCAGTGACATCTTTGACATCTGTCACAGAGATAAAGCTATATTTCACCATAGGGCTGCCATTAGTCCGGGTTTCCACCCATACCTACTTCAAAGTGCCCAACGCCGCTAAAGAAGTTTTCACTTCAAAAAAGATGGCAACCCTATCCTACGCATTTTTAATCAGCATCACGTGACTGTCACGTGTCCTGACGCGAGTTTAACATTTTTAGCCATACTTTAAAGTGCCCAACGCCACTAAAGAAGTTTTCACTTCAAAAACAGAATAAAATTAATATGGGGGCTCCCATACAAAAAACGTGATTTTTTTTGCTCGTTTTTATAGATAGTGGTCACCAGGATGTATATCATGAACCGTGATAGTAACACAATTGGAATTTTTACAGATGATGTATTTCTATTGCCGCTGTAACAACAAATACTAAAAAAGAATAAAATAAATATTTAAGGGGGCTCCCATACAACAAACGTTATTTTTTTGCCGTTTTTATAGACAACTAGCTTTTTCCCGCGGCTTCGCTTACGCAAAGAACTCTTTAAGTCACCCATTTCATTCTTAACCCATTAGGAAATGGTTTTAAAAAAATCGAGAAACACGTGTTCGTTTATTTGCTCCAAGGTATATCTTGATGAATTCTCGTGTCAAAATGTAAAAAAAAAAAAAACTTCGAACCCTCAATTCACCCCCTCATAAGAAACTTACGTGCAAAATTTTAAATCTCTAGACCCAGCGGTTTGGGCTGTGCGTTGATATGTCAGTCAGTCACCAGTCAGTTTCTTCTTTTATATATTTAGATAGAAGATGGTACGGAACCCATCCTGCACGAGTCCGACTCGCAACTGGCGGGTTTTTTAAAATTTAATTTTGATTTGACTGCATTAATTTTTGACTTGAGTTTATAAAAAATTTTACATTTCTAATTATTTAATTTACTTCTTTTTGTATGTATCTGATTGTATAATATGGGTTTAGCCTGAAATAATATAATATTATTATTCATCTCAACTATTCCAGAATTGATAGAATATGACTCTGTCATTAATTATTATTTTTAAATTAATGTTATTACGATTATATTTATATCCTATTTTCACAATTTCAAATTGTCACCTTAAAATTATTTTTTTTCCCAAAAATTAGTCCCGTTTATTTATCGTTGTTGATGTTTAGTTAGGTTAGGTTGCATTTCTTTGAAGAAATTTTGTTTAAATAAAATTGTTTCACTTACCAGAATCGCGCCCACAATTAATAAGATGGCTAGCAATAATTGTATCCCTATAAGAGAGGCAACGAATATTTTCAATAATTTTGATGAAGAATCATTAGGGTCACTATAATGGGCTATTAGCATATATAATACCACGTACGCCACTACATATAACTGAAAGAGAGAACAATAAAAATATAATTTTATATTTAAATTTAACTAGCGTTCCGCTCAAGACATGGGAATTCTGGAAAATTATATAGCCTATGTTACTCAGGAATAATGTAGTATCCTAATGGTGAAATAATTTTTGAAATCGGTCCAGTCGTTTTAAGTTTATTCGTTACATACAAAAATAAAAATCTTTCATTTTTATAATATTAGTGTAGATTTACTGGCTTTCCGACTATAGCTCCGCTCGCGTATAGTGCCCAGCTGTGGGATAAATTGTAGCCTATGTCCTTTCCCAAGGTCTAATCTATCTTTCTACCATATTTCATCAAAATCGTTTCAGCAGTTTTGACGTGAAAGCGTAACAGACAGACAGACAGAGTTACTTTCGCATTTATAATATTAGTAGGGATTATAATATTTATAATGAGAAGTGTCTTTTCAAATGAGGATATCTATATTGTTTCTTATTTTAAGCTTATTTTTCACAAAATGGGAAACCTCAAATAAAGAAATTTACAAACTACTTATTTTATAGGTAAAATATCCACTTTTGAAATGGACTCACACTTTTGAAACTACTTTACTCGGAGACTATCCCGTTTTGATTAAGATCCGAGTGACAAAATTGTGTATTTAGCACAAAAAAAGGGGATATTTACATTTGTATTGTTTTTAACTGAGTATGCAGTCTTGGCATACTCAGTTAAAAAAACGAATACAAATGTAAATATCCCCTTTTGGAAAGACACTCCTCAATTATGACTGAGATAAACAGTTAATGTTTTATTTTCCGAAATTCATATTTCGCCATCAGCGTAACAGAGAGACGTATTTATAATTATATTGGGATAGTAGGAAAGTCGGGATTTATATGGATCACATACTAAAACAACGAATATAAAATAAGTATAACATATGGTACAATCTATTCCAAACCAAATGTCCTACGATTACAAATCAATAATGCTGTTGCAATAACTTTTTATAAAAAATTAAACCAACTTCAAAAAGCAAAAAATAAAGATTTAGCATTATTGTGAGGAAGCGGTGATAGCCCAGTTATTCATCCATAACTTTATTACCCTTAACGATCATAATTCCTCTTCCATCCTCCTTCTACCTCTTCATACCTCCCTCCCCCTCTTTCCTGCTTTCCTCTCTTTCCCTCTTTCCTCTCCACCATATTTCTTCTCCCTCTTCTCACCTCCCTTCTTATACCTACCCACCCCTGTTCCCCTCTGCGTAAATTTTTATTAAGTATGTATGTTCACCGGTTTCTGGATCATTTGTGCTGTTTTTAAAATTATTTTTTGTTCCAGAGATGGTCCCATTGCCACCAAATCAGGATCGGATGATGGAATCCCAGGGAAATCGAGGGCAACATTCGAATTTTATAGGTACTCACAGTATTTCTCATGTAGGTCTTTCTACTTTCTATCAATAACACTTAAAACTTTAACAATGAATAAACTTTTTAAGGAAAAAATATAAACCGACTTCAAAACAGCGAAAAATAGACTTTTTTGTATGTCCCAGGTCCCTGTATGCAAATATAGTATTATATTGGAATGTGCCACGTCGTACTTACTGATCTATTTGAAGTCGGTGCAAAGCCAAATAAGGCTGCCTTCACACCGACTTTAAACAGATCAGTGAGTACTACGATGTTGTGTCTATTTTTTGCTTTTTGAGGTTGCTTTAATTTTTATACATGTAGAAGATTTATCTGTCCTTTGACTAACGATTCACTTATAATCTGGTAAAACCTAACATTATAATTTAATGAATGCTTACAATTTTAATTCCACCAGTTAACAAGATAAGATTTTTTAAACGGCGTCTTCTTCCACTTATTCGATCCTCGTCCAAAGGAACCATTACTACAAATGACTTTTATTAATTTGTAATAGTAAAATATTGTTTTGAAAATCATTTCATTATATAATTTCGAAATTACTGTAACATTTAAAACCGATAATTTAAGAAATTTGTAGGGAATTTGTTTACAACTTATTATTTTTCCCAGCTTTATCAGGTAAGGAAAGGCAAAGGTCTTCAGCCCGTACAACCTCGTCTTTCTTGTTTTCTCTTGTTTTCTTATTTTTAAGTATAAACATGGGCGTTATTCAAAGTATTTTTTCTAAAGTATTTTTTCTATGTCTATGGCGTTACGTCTATGGCGTAATATTTTACCAACTCCAATCACTGACATAAAGTCACTTATTTTTTCTATGTCTATGACTCCAATCTACATTTAGGGGAAAATATTATCTACTGCTGGCGCCTAACACCGGCCGGCTCACTTAATTGTTGATCATTTTTAAACAACGAATTGCTGGTCATTTTTACACCAAATAGTTTAATAGAAATTTTCTGATAGAAATGTTCTTGATTGGTGTGACAATAACCGGATGCAACTCAATTCCGATTCGATTACCTATTCGGTTGATGGACATACACTGGAACGGGTCACCGTTGTTAAGGATCTCGGAGTGTTATTTGTTCGGTTCTATCATACAAACCTCATTATGATTACTTATGCGACAAAGCTAACAGAACATTGTCTTTTATCTTTCAAATTATAAACCCTTTAAAATGGGTTTATTATACTGTGCTTTAGTGAACAGTTCGATGGAGTACTGTTCGTGAATATGGTCACCTATTTATAATATTCATATAGACAGACTTGAAGCTGTTCAACGTCGTTTTCTCAGATACCTTAGCGAGAGGTGTGGACTAAGACGTAAATTGTTAAGTTATGAGGCCCGATTGAAACATCTTGGGTTAATTAGCCTCGAAAATTATAAAATTGCCAACGGTCATTTAGATCCAGCCCTGTTAATGCTACTAAACTCTAAAGTGCCCACCCGATCTGTGCGTGTTCCTCAACTGTTTTCCATTCCATGTGCTAGCAATGTTTCCAAGAACAATCCAATATTCCGCATGTGTAAATTATGTAATGAAAATTACTTGCATCTAAATCTATTTAGTCATACTTATTATTATTTTAGAAATGCAGTAACACATGTATTTTCTGATTCGTTACAATAAATATATTTTCTTAAGTATAAAAACAAAGATGTATATAGTTGGTCTATTTCGAGGGATTAGTCACATAATATAGTTAACTACCAGCGCTGTGTATAGTTATAATTGGATTTCAGATTTATATTGCTACTTAAGTATAATTAGATATTAATATTCAATCTGTCATCTGCTACTGTACCTTTTTGAATAAAATAAAAATAAAATAAAGTACTCTAACGCACCGACGGAACACAGCAAGCTTTTTGGCGTCAGACTTCGGTAGGAGGGTGGTCGCAAACCAGACGGCCCTACACAGAGCCTACCACACGGCATGAGACCATAGGACGATACCTCAGATTTAGAAAAAATTGAGGTGACGTTGCCTGGGTGCATTAATAGGAGATAAGTAGATATCATTTGTGTTGTGTTCGTGTGTCCATTTCTGACCGCAAGTACACGCGTCCAGCGGTGCCTCCCGCAGCAGGTCAGTCCTGTCGCGCGGCACGGCCAGCAGCTGCGGCCGCCGCATGTCGACATGGGAGTCATTTAATAGGTTTTCGAGAAATCCGCTCTTTTATCTAAATTCAGCAGGCCAATACTTTATTAAAATACTGCTCCTGAGCTGTAGCGCGATGTGTCGAATGGATAGACTCCAGTGATTACCTTTTCTCTGTCGAATAGCGCATCTCGTGATTTTGATTTTTCTATGGCCCGGAGTAACCAGAATTTATATGGAATGAATGGACAAAACCCATAGATATATAAAGAATAAGTTCAATGGCTGAACCACATTTAATCGTCCACGACTGTGATTTTGCCAGTGTCTGAGTATTTTCATCAGTTCAAACATTGAATGGCGAAGTCGTCAATATCTAAGTAAAGAAACCCTTTACGGGTTATAATACGTCAGAGCCTCATCCGTTGATCAGCAGGGTGCACTGCTAGCAGGTTACAATGTCGATTTTTGAGCACTAAGATGTTGTGACCCAACTCACCCCCTAACTAAAGTATGTTATTGCGAGCCTTTTTAAAGAAAAATGACACGTTAAAAAATGAAAGCCGCAAGTTAGTTCACCTTTAAATCATTTTATTTTCCGTGCATCCTCCTCACTATATTCGTTGTCAAAGTCAAGCAGTACATTTATTGTATATCATACATGCAAATAGAACAGCCGTGCCTAAGACGAGCCTCTTTCAAAGAAGGATAAGTCAAGCGTACTTCTCTTTGTCTGATATCCGGGATGCATCCACGTAATATCACTGTTGTTCTGGTGCGAAATGTATTTGTAAGAATATGTTATGTGGAGATTTTGAACTCAGGAAATCCAATTAAGACACTAAAACTAAAAATTTTGTTTTACTCTCGACATTTATTTCTTTTAACTCTTAAACGGCTTAAAATATTTTGATAAAATATAACTAAGAACTATCTCGATTACGTCAGCTTTCAAACAAAAAAAATCGCATTGAAATTGGTCTAATTGTTTTGGAGCTACGATGTCACAAACAGATACGCAAATTTTTCACAACCTCTTTTTTGTCGGGGATTAAAAACATACCTTACAAACATAAAAAAATTAGATATCAAATACATAACATAACCTCAATATCACGATTGATTTTGAAAGGCATTCCGTCAGCAGTCTATTTCTCTACTTTCAATAACATGCTAAGCAGAAATTGACGTTCACAAAAAGCATTAAATTAGGGAAGCTACTGAACTCATCATGAATAATATCTTCAATTTGATGCTCGACTTACTTCAAGTGACTGATGTTTTTTTTATGAAATATTGAGTCATAGAATGAGAAAAATTTCCCATTTCCCAGACAAATATGACAAAAGACTAATGAACCGAATTTCTGTTGTGACACAAAATTGAAAACGCCTACTTCTATTATTAACTAGCTTTTTACGGACGTTTTATTTTGCTTTGTGTGATGTTAATTTAGCTAAAAAATATAAAACGCCCTAAAAAATATTCTTAAGAAATCTCCGATTCTGTTTCGTTGTAAATATCAAAATCTTTATTTAAATTAGGGAATTGTTCCTTCCGGACTACAAAAATTGACCCTCCGTGTTACCAATAAAAAATGTTATTTCGTAAAATAAATTTTCAAAAAGGGAGATACGAGTTCATTGGGTTGTTGAATGCATTGCCCTAAGCTTGACATTCACTCATAAGTTAGACTATCAAACCCTTTCCCATCCCACATTTATACTCAGCTCTTAAGTGTTAATACCATAAGAAAAACTTGTGTCTATAGAGTTTGGCTAAGCTAAGTTTGCAACGCCGTAGACAATAGGGATTTCGAAAAAATGGGTATGGTATCCCTACGTTCAACTTCAAATTATAGTCTTGATACTTTATTATTTTATTATACCAGTACCTTTATAGGCATTTTCTGGGTTAACTCTGTTAACACTATTAGCATCTAATTTTTATAAATTTGTAATAAAATATCTGTCGGAAAATTGGATCTTTCAGGAAGGGTGTCTGCAGTGTCCGGGGGCTCAGCACGATCCCCAGGTTCCTTCATAGTACCCTAGCTATTAGGGATGCTCGAAAGAATACTCCAAATAACTTTCAGAATAATTAACTAGATGTTTGTTACCTTTAATATAATAACTATGATTACAACTAAGTCGTCCGTTCTCCTTAAGATCTTGAGCGAGACAAAGAGAATATAAACACTAGGAGCGAGAGTGAGTCCTGTCCTCCCACCATGTGCTTTCTTGATTTCTTTCCCTCCAATACACAAGTTTTTTTTTTTTTTTATTATAAGATGTGTTAACTCTTGACCTCAATCTTGACCATAAAGTCAAAGATGAGGTCGACGATGGAGCGAGTTAACCCAGAAAATGCCTATAAAGGCACTGGTACTCCCACGCACCGACGGAACACAGCAAGCTGTTTGGCGTCGGACTTCAGTAGGAGGGTGGTCGCGAACCAGACGGCCCTTTACAGAGCCTACCACACCTCATGAGACCATAGGACGACACCTCAGATTCAGAAAAAAATGAAGTGTCGTTGCCTGGGATGGATTACTAGGAGGCAGGTCTCATTTGTGTTTCCTTAGTCGCCTCTTACGACACCCACGGAAAGAGATGGGGTGGTGTTATTCTCAACCGATCACCACACGGTTACAAGTTGTATTTGATTGGTTATACACGAACCAATGACGATTTGAATCGTCATTCTGACAGGTAAAATACCAACCAATAGCGAGGTACATGATTGGAAAACAAACTTTCTAGTAATTTATTTAAGAATTATCAAAGAGAAAATTACACTTACAATGCTTAGGCACAAATATTTTACTATGATTTATGGTACCCGAGCTGGCGATTGGCGATTGGTTTTACATGACCAATTTCCTCTCGGGCGATAACTTGTAAAATACTTCAGATAGATTTATCATTATTAATTTTAATAATAAGTGATTTTAACACAATAAGTAATTCAAACCAACGTTATCATTGGCGGCAACTGAAACTACTTTTCTTTTAAGACAGACATTGAAATAAAACTAAGAAACCGAATTAATTTTTACCAGACTACGGCGAAACAAAAAAGAAGGTTATGTGGTTGACCGGTATTAAAGAAAAATAAGTCTTTAGCTATTTCTAATTTAACAAATTAATTATTTTATTTTTAACTAGCTTTTCGCCCGGGACTTCGTTCCCGTAGGAATTTCCCCGTCAATTTTCCAATGTTTTTAATAGTTATTCTGCTATTCGGGACGGAGAGAAATACAAAAAATCAAAAACCATGGCAATCGGTCCAGCCGTTCTCGAGTTATAAGTGTTGTAACAAACACGACTTTCTTTTATATATATATATATATATATATATATATATATATATATAGATATAGATATAGATATAGATATAGATAAAGATATAGATATAGAAATAGATATATAGATATATAGATTCTACATTAATATCGCGACATATCGTATCAAGTCTCAATTTGCTCTTTGACTTTTAAGCAGACTGATACAAGTAACAGCTTAATACAACGATTGAGCGTGAACTATGGTGGTCATTATGTGGATTCAACCAGCGTAATAGTCCTTTTTTGTCGCTAATGTCCCTTAAAAGGAACAGTGTCCTTGTAGTGGGATTTTTGACGGCCAATCGGGTTTAAAGGCAACAAATGTTAATGCTTTACGACTTCATTTATTTAATGTTTTAACTTTTGTGAAATATTCTTGTGTACAGGGAATTTATTCCACCAATCAATGGCGGTTTAGTGACAATGGTGACCATTTTACCCGTTCCGGTGGTGACATTGAGAACTATTGAAACCTCATACATTTGACGATAGCCACCCCAAGCAGCAGCGCCACCCCTCAGCCGAACGTTTTGTTGCAAACTATTGTTATAAAATTTATGAAATTTAGATATTTCTCAATTTCACCATCTAAACGGATTAAATGGCGACCATTTTCATTCCACCGCCATTGAAATTGATTAGTGAAAAAACCCTTGTATTTATTGCAATAATTGATTTTTAACAAATGTGTAGTGCAGTTTATGTAGCTTATCAAAAACTAAACAAAACATTCCATTCGATTTATTATTTTTACAAAGCTGTAACTAATTTGAATTTGAATACAAAGCCTACACATTAATACAGAACATCTACAAAAGAACCACAAAATATATTACAATCAGTAAAACATCGAACCCGAATATAAATTAAGCTCATTGTTATGGAAAAACGTACAAATGCGGTTATAATTAAATACATCAAAGCGAGAATACCCATAATTTTAATTTAAAATAAATAATGCGCCGAAAAGTCTCATTTGGTAATGCCTGAGTATTAAATAATTAAAAACTTATACAATTGCATACATTGGAAAGCATTTAGACAATGTCAGATAAATTAGTTGGACAGATGGTCCTTTGGCATGACGCAATATCTAGTTTTTCTAAACCCCTGATATCGTATTAGTTAGGACATCTCCTTAATGTGTTCATAAAATACTGTTATATACGCAAAAAAGTCGTAAAAATTAATCAACAAATCTTTAAAACACTTCTCACAATGTGGTGGCTTATCACCTTGTTCATAACGCCCGCCCCAATTTTCATTAACACCTGGCTCAATGAATATTTTAATAGTCCAATTCCCAATTACAGGATTATTGAATTCTTCATGACGTCCACTTTTATTGAAATATTATAGGGTTTTACCTATGAAATTGCCGATTTTTTTTCAAGCTTTATTTTATTCATAATACATTTATTTGATTGAACAGCTATTACTAAAATTGTTTTTATTTAAAACATTGGCCATATAACGAAGATATTGAGCCAAATTAATACATATTTACTTTAGATTTATTTGCTGAAAAAGAAGCTCAAATATAGCTCGTTTCATCCGTTGCCCGTTTCACTGCTTATTTTTGCTGTACCTTTGTTACAGTTATAACTTTCAATAAACTAAGTATGATGAAAATTAACTTAGGTAATGTTGTCCAAACCTTTCCACAAAATTTTGCTAAATTTGGATTTCGCATTCCCGAGAAAAATCCAAAAACGTTAATATGGAAAATTAAGTTTTCCAAAAATATTGTATGAAAAACGGCATTTTCATAGGTAAAGACTTATTATTTTGTATAAAGTGCATTCTTTTTAAGATTTTGGTGAATAGGCTTTTTTCTGGGGAAGCCTTTCTACGTCATAGACCGCATTTAGCCCCTAATCTTTATTGTGATCAAGAAATAAATAAATAATTATGTTGTCTTTTTTTAACGAGCTGAATTCATTTTCATTGCTTTTTTTAAAGTGCATACAAAGCACATGCTACATAAGTCATACAAGGGCTCACTAACGTAATGCTAATCTAAGTACAGCACATTAACAGTCGCCGCCGCCGAGACCGACATCGGCCGGGGCCTATCATCAGTATCTTTCTCGCTGACATTCATTATATAAAAATAAATAGTAAAGAAAACCTATATTGCGTAAATCCCAAAATAATAGTTCTGAAATAACGAAAAATTGGCTTTAAGAATATTAAGAACCATTACTGCAACCGGAGCCTCATACACTCAAGCCTATAATTCCTAAACGGGTAGGTAGAGCGTATTAATGAAGTTCACATTAAGCCACATTTGACATGTTTTTTGCGGATTATTAGATGAAACATAAGTATACAAGTATACAAGGTGTAAAGGACAGCGTAGCAAAAACTAGAACCCTGAATTTAGACCATCATTCTAAATGATTTTCCAGTGGAATTTTCCTCCGGAAAATTTTCGAATTTTTTTCAAGTTTTTAAATATTGTCTGCTTCAAAATTAAATTATTTATTCAAATACAATCCATTTTGTATTAAAAAACAACAATAACAGCGTAAAACCGGAAAACCAGTAATGTACATCGCATTCCGGTAGCGGCGCGGCGCGGGGGGAGCGCGCGCGGGGTGCGGTTACGCGGTACGTTGTGTAGTAGCGTCAAAGTAGGTAAGTAACGAAAACTTCTGAACTTGACATTACTGGGAAAAAATAATTACTTGTAGCTGATCATACTCGTAGTTATGGGTAGATTCTACCATTTAAGTATTTGCTAAGCTGTTCTTTTATACACCCTTTATTGGTGATAAGTTGCCAGCCTTTCACCCGCGATACAGCAAAACCCTCACGTCCCACTTTCTGGCTTCTGCAATAGTATGCCTGGGTAGAGTTGGTAAGTATGAATTAAGGATAAACTTAGCATAATATTGTAAAATTAAAAAAAAACTTTATACAGGGTTATTTTTTAATCAGTACACAAACTTTTTGTACGTAAACTTTATGAAAATTTAACAGACCCGTATTTTTTTGTTTTATATCGTTTCATATAAACTTTTCAAGCTAGATCACCTGAAGCATGAAAATAAATCAATTTTTTTGTATGAAAAAAAAAATAACTTCGTCCAATTGACTTGAAACTTGGTAATAGTACTCTTCAACACAATTTGTGACACCAGTGTTTCTGCGTTTTACAAAATTCATCCTCTAAGACGTTAAAAAGGGGTATCTAAATCTGAAAATTTTGGGGAAAAAAAAGTTTTCCTTCTTATTTACGTTCTATCAACGTTACTGACACCGTAAGAAAAATTTGTGTACTGATTAAAAAGTAACCCTGTATAAGGTAATACAGTTCCTACTTAAATAAATAAATAACCATTACACACGCAAAGTCACACTAAGGTTTTCACATATCTTGTGGGTTGCTTGGATCATACACATAGACACAAAAACCCATGACCCAAGAGCAAACACGTGCTTTTTACAAAATATTTACCCCAACCGGGATTCGAACCCAGTACCCGTCAATCAAGAGGCAGCATTACTACCACTAGCATATTATTTTTTTACCAGCCCATATACGTCCCCACCGAAGGGCACGGGCCTCCCTTCGAAACACGAAGGGGATTTACGCCGTAGTCCACCACGCTGGCCCAATGCGGGTTGGTGGACCACTGGCATATAGTTTACTATAATTTAATAAAAACAACAATTAAATTAAAAAAATAGATTTTGTGACATATTTTTTTTATTCAGATGCCTTTTTTTAAATGGGTTCGCTCTTGTCCACAATCTAGCTCAGGACAAAGATGCGGACGTGGATGTAGCGAGCTCACCCAGAAGAATCCTGAGCTCAAACATTAAGATACGAGGATGGACATAGGCTACATTTTAAATAAGTTACGAATCCGATAGGATGTTTAAAAGTTTGTCTCATATAATTTTTTTTTATGGTTTGATCAGCTTTCATTATCGGGCAATATAGTACATGCAAAATAATATCAGAAAAAATCAGAAACTTACGCAAGGGTAATAATAATGTAAGTATAATGGAAAGCACACCTATATACAAATGCTTATTTTTTTATCATCATTATATTTTTTTAACGAAACATATGCTTTAAAACCACATATGAATGTATTTGTAATTGCAACAATAATACACCAATGATAGGCAAAACGGAGAATTGCAGATTTTTCCTGAAAAAAAAAACATTTTTTAATAGAGAGACAACACATACAGGGAGGAATTTTGTAAATTGAGCACCCCTATTGCGTAAATACGCCTGACATCTTCTACGTATCTCAACTGTTGCAGTCCGGAGCCTCGTCTCCTCCAAAATGTGATAAAGGCTGTATTAATTCTTTGTCTTAATTCTTCTTCACTCGTTATTTTAATATCATAAACGAGTTCTTTCGCTGTTAGGTCTGGGGACCTTGTGGGCCATGCAATCGGCCCAAGTCTTCCTATTCATGAATTCGGGCGTCCAGGTATTCTCTAATTGTCCTACGGTAGTGGGTAGGGCAGCCATCACTTTGGAAAGCAATTGGTCTGTCTTCATCCATAATAGGAACTTCACTCATCAGTTCCAAGAGATCGTTTTGAAGGAAATATAAAGAAAAAATCCCCAGACCTTACACCCCTAGATTCTTTGTCTGGGGGCGAGCGAAAGAATTCGTTCATAATATTAAAATAAAGAGGGACGAAAAATTAAGACAAAGAATTAATACAGCCTTTACCACAATGTAGGAGGATATGAGGCTTCGGACTACAACAGTTGAGATACGTAGAAGATGTCGGGCGTATATGCGCAATAGGGGTGCTCAATTTCAGCAGACTTTGTAAAAATAAAAAATATTTGAACCAAATAAAACCGCAAGTGATCCATCCAATTTTTTTTTATCCCTTAAAGTACCTACTCTGATGGTGCTCCGTACTGCACTATGTGTAGGTAATACAGTTTAGTGATCACCTGCTGCTTTTTAAACCAAATAAATAGCTAAAATAAAAGTTATGTTTTATGCACCAACATCGGAACTTCTAGAGTTAATCGAAAAGTTTGTTAGACAAACATGGGACATGTGATAATATATATATCGTTAAAAAGAGTATTAAACAGAGTAATTTTTAAAACCATTCGAAGTTCCTAACCGGTTTTAGTTTTTTTTTTTAATTAGTTGCAAAGTTAAGTTGACCGATTTAAAAAATATATTTTTTAACTTTAAAAGAGTCAAACTTGGTAGTTCGACGTAATTTGAGCCTTATTTTAAAACAGGGAATGCATGGCTGACTAGAAAAATCTAAAATACCGGCACAAAAACAATTCAAACTAAAAGGACGATGGGACAAAACGTCCCCACTACTCCGACCAACAGATTTGAAATGTATCTCAAATGAAAGATATCAATGTAGTGATGACTTTTTACTATGGCGACATCCCTCAAATGTGTGGAATATTCTGGGAAAATATTACTTTAATGTTAATATTAATAACAAAAGTAACGGTATGTTATTTAATAATTCTTTGATTATTACCATATTTATAATATTTTTATTGTTATATTCATATTTATCATCTCAGGTATACATTTAGAACACTTATAAAATATAAACCGATAGGTATTTTAGCAATCTTTAATTATGTGTTATTTCTAAACCCCATGGATTTTGACATTGAACGTAGCTATTAATCTCTTTAAAAATACGTATGAAACTGACGACATACACAAAAGGTCTGTTGGAGGGTGGGGACGGAGTCCATACATTTTTGCCCATGGTCCTTTACTAAGCCAAAACTGTAAAATTTTGGGAAAATTCAAAAAACAAATTCAAAAATTTACTAAAAAAAATGGTAAGACTTAGGAAAAAAAAGGTAAGTATGATTTTTTCCAAAAGAACCCAACAACCCCCCAATTTCGGTAACCCAACAACCCCCCAATTTCGGTTTGTCGGACCAACTACCAAACACCCAGTATACAATGTTTTCATAGCCTGAACGCTACTAAACTTTTCACATGTTCTTATTATGAATCCCAATGTTTTCATGGACTTATTAACGATATTATTGATAAGTTGATCAAATAACAACCTAATGTCCAGCATTAATTATCCCCAAGTTTTTAGCCAGATCCCTCCTTTGTAAGACACTAGTATGCAATTCATTAGGGAAATTTATAATTTGTTTATTTCTAGTAATTAATGTTACTACAAAACATTTAGCTACGTTTAAATGTAATCTGGTAAGATTACAATATTGATGGAAACGATAAAAATCGCTTTGCAATCTCTTAAAATCCTCTTAATTTCTAACATTAGTGAATATTTTTAAGTCATGGAAATTAAAAACTTCTATAAATGTTGCATTTCGCTGATTGCTTTAGTACAGAAAGTCGAATAAAAAAGGTTGGGAATCTGATTCATATTGACCTTAAGAAAACTCCTTCCTTCGTAACTATCTTCAGGAAAACAATCAAGTGTACAGTGTACTTGTTTAACTCTGGTATCAAAGTTTACAATTTATAAGCCACCCAATCGCTTCTGACTTGGTTTTACGACTGTAGTCAATCGACTAAAGCCGGGGCAGACAGCTCAACGTGCCCTCCGAAGCGCGGAAATGCTCGTGATAATGATAAGTTGCCTCTTTGGTCACCTATCATCTTTCCTGCCGGTACGTAACTCAATCACATTGAGTGATTCATCAGCGGGATTTCTTTCCCGTAAGTAATGGGCAGAATTATTTAGACGATGTGATATTCCTAGCATATTACTGCAGAATTTCATCGAAATCCATTTAGCAGTTTTCGCGTGAAGGGGGCGCTCCATCGTTGACCTCATCTATGACCTTGTTCAAGATTGGAGTCAAGAATTAACCAATCTCATAATAAAAAATAAAATAAAATAAAAACAGAGTTCTTGAGCTTCTTGATGTCGTCCTTGGACCTTTCCCCATGATGACTTATAAAAAAAACTTCTTTTATATTACAATAGGCTACTTACAAGCAATATTTACAAAGTATCACAATAGTTTTTAAATTTTAAATAAAAAAAATTAAAAACTTGCGCCTTTTCTGTATGACGTTTCCCGCCAAGAAAAACGCGGGCGAGCAAAACATTGTCGAGCAAAATATTTTTCCACAATTATGAGGCAAAGGATAAGTAAATAAAATGCCAATAGTCCCTACAGAAATGATTAAATAATTCAATTATTTGTTCAAAATCATATTTTTTTATTGAAAAATACGACGTTTTTCAACACATTTGCGAGGAAAGAAGTAAATATAAACTTTCCTGTGATATTGTCGGCAACAAATTATCACTTGCATGTTGCGCCTCGGACTGGCGGTGTAACGTAGGTTTCCTGTTCTGCACTTGAAGAAGACATTTTTTGTGTTGTATTTCTGACAATAATCACAATCTGATGAATATAAATGCAGTTTGTGAAAACCAAGTGAAAACATCTGAAAAGAGCATGGACTTAATATTTTGAAAAGAGGCGCGATTATTTTTTCTTTTTTCGCTCGCAAAATGAGATTCACATCGACAAGTATGCCATACAGCGAAGCAATAAAAAATACTGAACAATATATTTTCACCGTTTAACCTGTTAAGCATAAATAAATGTAAATTTTCTGTTAAATTTAAATAATTTAGTGAAAATATATTTTTATTTACAAATAGTTTAATATTTACACTTAAATTTAAATAAAAAATAAGATCTGATCTCTTTGCTGAAATTTAGAAAAAAAAACCATTACGTACTAGTGTTTTATTTTAAATACTCATTCGCTGGGTAAAACATATCATGATGGACCTTAAAACAATGACATCAGACTCACTTTATGAGCAAATGTGTTGAAAAACTCTTTGCTGTCATTCTATATAGCCAGTATGAAGCTTTATGAAAAAGGTAAATACTCTCACTTGTCCAAAGATCCACTGAATTATCAAACAGCTACTTTTTATTGCACCATACATTTTTGTCAGTATTATTTACTTTTGCTCACTTTTTATCCATCATATGATAAAAAAAATCACTACTGGATCACAGAATAGCCACTGAAGTTGAATTTTGGTATATGAAAAATCGGTTATTTAGGCCAGTCATATCGTACAAATAAAAAGGCTGAAATAGACATAATTGCAGTAAACTTGCTCTTTGGTAAACTTGAACCTACATGTATTCAGTGGGTGTAATACCACCTCTAGCCTTTTTAGGTAGAATGCATGTAGAAAAAGCACCATGCCTGGCGGAAGGCCATCAATCCCGCTATAATAGCGGCGCTATTGAATGAGGTGGAGGAAAACTGAGTGTGATCTGACTTCCAAAGTGGATTTGATTGTAAATTCTTACAATATTTTGGCTTAGCAACTGCATTGTAATGTTTATTTTTCGAGCAACTGTATTGAAATAATACATTTTTTCGACGTTTTTCAATACATTTGTGAGAAAAGTCATAAATATAAAAACAAATGTAAGCAACCACATATTTTTCACGGGATTTTGCAGGAAGAAGACAATCTTGCGCGGTTTTCGCCGGTTTAAAATGTCAGGCGGTGTCAAATCCGTAATATCACTGTCCTCACTAGACGAAGTCATATTAATTTATTTCACAAACTAAATAATGCAAAATTCACGAAAATGCGCCTTTTTGTAAGTTTTTATTGTAATTTGTGCGCATGCGTAGATAATGTTTTTTGTGTATCAAAATTATCAGGCAAAGAATTCAAATATTCAGCCTTCTTGTTTTTCTCGGTAAATAAAATATTAAAATATTTCAAATTAAATGCTATTAAATATACGCAAAATAATATTTTTATTCCAAATTTAAAAATTATTTGCTTATTTTTATCTTTTTGATTATTTTACTACACATGAAGTCGGCATGATTTTATTCTCAGTATACAAACCTCCTTGCTGGTAAACTTTTTAATTTGACTAGTGAAAATTAAGAAAAAACTACAAAGTAAAAAGCACTAGTGCTACAATGAACCACTTTCTGTTTATAGCCATACAATGTTTATTTTTTGAGCAGTTGCTTCAATACAGTTGTATTTAACTATTTTTTTCCAAATTAAACCCCTTAGTGGGTGAAATGGGGTTCAAAGTTTGTATGGAGAAAACAATTTTTTTGGACATTTTGACTCAAAACTTTGTCAAGATATACCTTGAAGCAAATAAAGGGACACGTGTTTCGCGATTTTTCGAAAATCATTCCCTAAGGGGTCAAGAATGAAAAGGGTGGCTAAAAGATTTCTTTGTGCGGAAAAAAGCTAGTAAGGCATATAATTCAAGTTTCTGGACCACTGGGTCACTGACAACTTATCTAATTGCAAGAAAAGTGATAGCGAGCGTAGGACGTAGGTTCGCACGCTGCACGATACAAGTCAAGTTAACGCTCTTTAGAGCATACTGTGAGAACTTTTGTATAGGTAGCCTGGTGGCCAACTTTACACAGTGAGCGTACAGCGCATTACGCGTACAGAATAACGACACGCTAGGATTTTGGTGAAGAAGCCTCGGTTCTGTAGTGCATCCACCATGTTTGCGGAGGCCCATGCTGACGACTTCCACGCTGTTATATGATAATGTAGCGCGTCAATGTTGACTCGCTTTCCAGCTCGTACCAAAGGAGTTCTAAGAGCGTTGTCTGATCGGTGGGACTCATCGTTCATTAAAAGGTGGGTATTATTGCATACAGTACTACATACAGTAATTTCACAGTACATACAGTAGTTCATACAATAATTTTAGTATTTGTAATGTGTAACATTTTTTATTTGGTCTACATTTTTTTTACCAGCCCATATACGTCCCCACCAAGGGGCACGGGCCTCCCTTCGACACACGAAGGGGATTTAGGCCATAATCCACCACGCTGGCTCAATGCGGGTTGGTGGACCGCTCGTCTTTCGAAAATGAATTTTCTTGGACGGGCGGGTTTCATCGCGATGTTTTCCATCACCGTTGAGCAATACATAGTTAAAGACTAATTTAATGGTACAGGCCCGCACCAGGATTTGAACCCGCGACCTTCGGATTACAAGTCCGGCTCATTCCCGAGTGGGCAATCACCGTTAATTTTTTTATTATTATTTGACTTTATTAATTTTTGACTTGGGTTATTTAAAATTTTTTACATTTATAATTTTTTTTATTTACTATGTATTTGATTGTTTAATATGGGTTTAGCTTGAAATACAATATTTATTATTATTATTTATCCAAATCATTCCAGAGTTGCTAAAATACGACTCTGGTATTATTTGTTTTTATTTCCCAAAAATTAAATCTCGCTGCCGGTTTAAAATAAAACATTACCTAAAACAATTTTTATATAATCACCGGTTTTTAACTTAAAGATCATTGGGCACGTAAGTATGAAAAATTTGCCAACGGCGGCCTACAGAAATAAATTTATGTGGGATGTTTAGACATACAGGTTGAAAAAGAACCTCCTAGCTTTATTGAAAATCCTGAACCAGTATCACTTACTGAACAGTCTGAACACTTTAATTTTTTTTTTTGGTGGGGGGTATTTTTTTTTTTCATAAACGTAGACACCATTTGGGCTTACCCCCAGAGTGCTACCCGCACCCCTCGCGTGCCTGGTGTAGGAGTAATGTCTACGTTTAGGCAAAAAATAAACTATTCCCATTGAAAAAATACTAAAAAAAAGAATTTTTTTTCATAAATGTGTTCTTTTAGTGATACTGGTTTGGGATTTTGTATATAGCTAGGAGGTTCTTTTTCAGTATATCTCTGGTTTACGAATATGTGGGTCGCATTACTGTAAATAATGGGAATCACACAGAAAATGAAATTCTGTATCTTTGAAAAAAGTATATTACTGGGGTTTATTTCAACTTGATCAATATCTACAGGTGCAATCGTACTATCTCACTTAGTACGAAAAAACATACCCAGAGTCTACAGAAATAAAATAGTGTGGAGTATTTCGATAAACTTTTCATGATGGAAAAAATAAAATTATGTATTTGTAAAAAAAAAGATTGATTTATTTATGAGATTTATTATATTTCATCAATAAGTATAAAAATAAATAAAAAATAGGTAAAAAAACTTTTTAAGTTAACGGTTTTATGTTAAACATACATTGCAATGTTTAAGATAAATGTACTAAAAACCAAAAAATAATAAAATAGATACAGTCGTGGGAATTATAAACATATGCATAGACTAGACTAAAATAAAACCGTGGGGCACGTCAATTGTCTACAAATTATCGACTTAATGTGCCCCACGGTTTTATTTTAGTCTAGTCTATGCATATGTTTATAATTCCCACGACTGTATCTATTTTATTATTTTTTGGTTTTTAGTACATTTATCTTAAACATTGCAATGTATGTTTAACATAAAACCGTTTAACTTAAAAAGTTTTTTTACCTATTTTTATTTTCTAGTTTTTAGTTTTTATTAAAAACATACATTTGGTAGCGGCGGCCATCTTGTATTTCAATTTTTTATAGTATATTGTATTCTGCTTGTTGAGCCCTTTCATTTGATACCCATATTGATGGGATTAATAAAACATAAATTATCCGCCATTTTGTAGCGGCGGCCATCTTGAATTTATAATGATAATGAATAAACATAATTGTATTGTCACCAAAATCCAAAGTGTATACAAAATTTCAGATTAATCGGTTGACAGGAAGAGGGTGAAATTTGAATTACTAAATTTGACCCAAGAAAGAATAAAACAAACGGGGTGAGCTAAATAAAACCGTTTAATAAATTCTATGAATTTGTTCTTTGGAATAAATATCTTCAACTTTTTAATCACTTGTAATATTTTATTCCAATGGATTTTTGAAATATTTTTTACTTAAAATGAAAAGTAGAATATACTTTATTAATTAAAAAGTAATTTTGTTTCTGTAGGCAAAGCTTCACTTATTGGGTCAGATTGTGCCCAGTGACCTTTCGTTTTATTTGTCGCTCGATTAAATATGATGGCGATCCATACAAAAATTCCGAAAGCTAGTTAATGACAAACTTTTTTAACGCTTAGTCCCTTTTATCTATCGTTGTTGATATTTTTAGTTAGTTTAGGTTGGGTTTCTTTGAAGAAATTTTGTTTAAATAAAATTGCTGCACTTACCAGTATTGTGCCAACAATTATTAAGATAGCTAGCAATAATTGCATCCCTATAAGAGCCGCAATGAATATTTTCATTAATTTTGATGAAAGAGCATTAGGGTCACTATAATGGACTATTAGCATATATAATACCACGTACGCTGCTACAATCAACTGAAAGAGAGAATAATAAAAATTAAGAAATATTCCGTTCTTTTTATATTTAATTTACTAGCTTTCCGTCCGTAGTTCCGTCTACGTGGACTACAGGTTATTTAGCGCTCAGCTGTGGGATAAACTGTAGTCTATGTCCTTTCTCAAGGTCTAATCTACCTCTCTACTATATTTCATCAAAATCGGTTCAGTAGTTTAGGCGTGAAAACGCAACAGGCAGATAGACAGTTACTTTCGCATTTATAATATTATTAGGGATTATAAATATGACTGAAATCAAAAGTGAATGTCTTATTTTCCGAAATATGAAAACGTAAAAGACAGACAGACAGAGTTACTTTCGTATTTATAATAATAGTAGGGATAGTAGGAAAGTTGGGATTTATATGGATCACAGACCAAAACTACGAACATAATATAAGTATAACAAGACATATAGTATAATCTATGCCAAACCAAATGTCCTACGATTACAAACCAATAATGCTGTTGCAAAAACTGATTTACCCTCTTCTTTCCATAGAAAAACGTTGATACTAACTGCTATAATAAGTTTGTAAAACCAAACTAGTTTTTGCAGACCGTTAAATGCAAATCAATGTAAAAATGTTTGCAAAACTAGTTTAGTGACTGCCAAATAACCTTGTATTTATTGGACTTTGTTAGGAAAGGGTACGTATTAGAGGTGTAAATTCTGAAATTTTTGCTGTTAGTGTAAACTAGCAGACCCGACGACGTTGTACTGACCTAACGTTGGCATTTTGTAAGGGGGAAATAAGTTAAGAAGTTCTGCGGCACCTGTAGCTGGTTCTGAAGTTCATCCCTCTTTCATCCTCACTCTGTCCCTGTACCTCTTCATACCTCCCTCCCCTTCTTTCCTCCTTCCTCTCCACCACATTCCTCCTCCCTCTTCTCATCTCCCTTCTTATACCTACCTATCCTTCTTACCCTCTACGTAATTTTTATAATGTAGGTTCACCGGTTTCTGGATCCTAAGTACTATATTTAAAATTATTTTTTTGTTCGAAAAAGTAGACTCCAGAGATGGTCCCATTGCCACCAAATCAGGATAGGATGATGGAATCCTAGGTAAGTCGAGGGCAACCTTCGAATTTTATAGGTACTTACAATGTTTCTCATGTACGGTAAGTTACAAAAGTCCTTCAAGACAAGTGAGTAATTTTTGGAAGTACCTTCAGAACTTGGTAGCTGAAAATTGGCCATCGGCCCAGGCTAGCAAGTATTTACCTCTATATGTTAATAGTACATATTAGCAGTAATCTCTTCCACACTTTTTGTTACTGAGAAAATAAGTACTCGTAAGATCTGGCGGCCCTGGGATCTTGGTCTATAGAATGATATAAACAATATTTTCAACTCTCGCGCCATCAGCTCTTTTGGCGCGTCCGGTTATGCTTAGACTTGTGAACAGCAGGTAAACGGTTCAAATCCTCGCACCCACATCGATCGTTTCAGATGTATTAGAAGTTTTGTTAATTTTTAATAATATTATTTATTACTTTAGAATTAAATCAGGCGCGAAGTTAGATACGGAACGAATAACTTACAAAAATGCTAGGCAATCTATAACATCATTTGGATTCGTTTAAACCCTTTCTTTGACAATTCACTTCGAAAGCTAGTATTGACAAGGGTGATTGATAGTTTGTCGAGTGTGAATATGTTTTATTGTGCGTTTTATTGTTTCTTTTTTGTACTTTAAATGCAAGCTTATAATATGCAGGGACAAATCCGCATTATTGAGATGCATAACAATGGATATAACATATCTCAAATTAGCAATGCAACCGGTTATTCAGTAAGTATTTTCTTAATTAAATCTGCTATGTTTGAATATAAAATATTTCTTTTAAAATTGCAAATAAATTTCAATTAATTTAAACTCTTTTTTATTCTATTTTTTAAGTAAACAACCGTTAACCGTTGGGTCTTGTGCCATGAAGCGGAAGGCAATGTCACAATATTGGCGTTTTATAGTGGGATGATATGAAAATAATAGTTTCATATCAACTGCTGAGGTCGCAAATTAGTTTGATACTTCTGTTCATACTGTTCGTCGAGTCCAGCACAATGACGGATTGCATCATAGAAAGCCTGCAAAAAAAACCCCTATCTGACTGAAAGGCATAAACAAAGAAGACTGGCATTTGCAAGAGAACACCTTGAATTTGATTAGGAGGATTACCATTTTTAGTGACGAGACATTTGTTGTAATATGGTTCAATTTATTTTTAGGTCGAGCGGTCCACCAACCCGCATTGGGCTAGCGTGGTGGACTATGGCCTAAATCCCCTTCGTGTTTCGAAGGGAGGCCCGTGCCCCACGGTGGGGACGTATATGGACTGGTAAAAAAAAATGCGGCGGCGCTTACCTTCTGTAATTGAAAACAGGGGAGGCTATACTAAATACTAAGTCTGTTAGTGAATAACTTCTTACAATAAATTCATTCGTTTATAGGCAAGTAAAATATGTTTATAAAGTAACTGTTTATTTTCCTTGTTAAACATTATTCAAAATTAGCTGACAAATCGAGCAGCGCCGCTGCAGAATAGCTGAGTGATAATGATAATTTAATGGTAAAATCGATAGGTTACTTCAAGGTGTAGCTTCAATCCTCTTTTCATTACGAAAACAAAAACTTAAGCTACATAATATATCCTTGGGGTAAAATATAAAAAGTAAAAAAAAAACTGGCTACCATCACATTGTTCATTAATGTAACATTTTTATTTACTTACATAATATGTTCAAAATGAATAAACTTTATTTAATTAGTTTGAAAATGTCATTTTCAATACAGTTACTCGAAAAATAAACATAGTATGGCTATAAACTTAAACAGAAAGTAGGTCATAGTAGCACTAGATTATATTCTTTATTGCACAAACATAGTTATTAAATCAATTGGAAAAACCAAGTATACAAAGGCGAGCTTATCTCTAAAAGAGATCTCTTCCAGCCAACCTAACTAGTGAGAAATAGGATATAAGTAGAAGGGGTAGAGAGATTTGCGCACAGAGTTTACAGAAGAAAAAAAAATAATAATAATAATACCAAATAAATACAACAATAATAAAATGATACTTATTACAATAAAATAAATACATAAATATAGAATATATACATTATATAATACATATATTATATGCTCATTAGAGTCTCGAAAGAAAGTGTTCTTTTAAATTTTTTTTAAAAGTGTGAATAGAAGGGCTTTCTTGAATAGGTATCGGAAGTCTGTTCCACATTTGTGTTGCTCGAATAGTAAATGAATTAAAAAAGAAGTTGGTGTTGGCCGAAGGACATTGTAAAGAGTTTGTGAAACGGGAGCGACGGGGATGGTGACCAGGAGGCAGATAGTTGAATCGGGAACGGAGATAATCAGGAGCGGAAAGATTTTTGAGGATGTTAAAAAGAAGAGAAAGGATGTGCACATCGCGGCGGCGTCGAATGGGAAGCCATTTCAACTGCGTACGATATTCTGATACATGATCATATTTTCGGAGACCAAAAATAAATCTAATGGCTAGGTTTTGAAGTCGTTCTAACTTGTCAAGCAATTCCTCACTCACATCCAAATAGCAAACATCGGCGTAGTCAAGCATAGGAAGAAGAAGAGATTGGGCTAGCAGAATTTTCGTTTTAAAAGGAAGGAAGTACTGAAGTCGCTTGAGAGAATGATAAGAATAGTGCATGCGCCGACTTAACTCACTAATATGAGCTGACCATGACAAACTGCAATCAAAGACTAAACCTAAGTTTTTAACTTTATCACTATACGGTATCTTAATATCATTGTAAAAAATCGGACAATTATTTAGGTCAAGCCCAGCACGCAACCTACTGCTACCCACAACCATCACCTGCGATTTGCTAGGGTTTACTAAGAGTCCGAATGAGTCACTTTGTAGTTTTTTCTTAATTTTCACAAGTCAAATTAAAAAGTTTACCAGCAAGGAGGTTTGCTTGCATACTGAGAATAAAATCATATCGACTTTATGTGTAATACAATAATCAAATAAATAAAAATTTAATTACATTTAATTTGAAACATTTTATTTACCAAGAAAAACAAGAAGGCTGAATATTTGAATTTTTTGCTCGATAATTTTGATATACACAAAAAACATAATCTACGCATGCGCACAAATTACAATAAAAACTTACAAAAAGGTGCCATTTTCTTAAATTTTGCATTATTTATATTGTGAAACAAATTAATATGACTTCGTCTAGTGAGGATAGTGATATTACGGACTTGACACCACCCGACATTTTAAACACGATGAAAACCGCGCAAGATTGTCTTCTTCCTGCAAAATCCCGTGAAAAATGTATGGTTGCTTACATTTGTTTTTTATTTATGACTTTTCTCACAAATGTATTGTAAAACGTCATGTGACACATGGGTGTAAATGTTATTGTAAACTCGTCATAATGGTGAGCCCTCTCCTGCGTCTCGTACTCACATACGTCAACTCGTTTACAATAACCTCCTTCACACCCTCGTATCACAATGTACTATTTTTTATTTACCTTTAATATTGTGTTACGTTACCACTTCACTAAAAATAATTATAAATATGTTTTAAAAAATGGTCAAAAAAAGAAAAATATGATGGCTTTGACTCGAGACTCGAACTATGGCCACCTAAATCTCATATTTTCTAGCCTACTACGCTTACCCCTATGCTACGCAGTGGTTAGTAAACGCAGATGAAATAAGTTACCGCTTTGCAGGTTGTAGCATGCGGGCTTGAATAGACGAATTTATACGTATATGGTGATTTTGCTCAGTTGCGAGTAACCTAACTGTTTTGAACTTCAAACAATTGCCATAATACTTTTACATAAGATCATATTTATTTTAATGTGTGCAAGTTCAACAATATTTGAGTGCATGCGAGTATATTCCTTACGCTATGAATGGATTATTGCAACTGACCGTACCTACTTCCTATTATTAACACTTATAATTTAATAATAAATAAACTTGTTTTAGGAAAAAAAAACCTGACTTAAAAAAAGCGAAAAAGAAAGATTGCGTCATCATTTTTTTTTGTATGTCTCTGTGGGTAAATAAAGTTTTATATTGTAATGTGCCTCGTAGTTCTTACTGATCTGTTTGAAGTCGGTGCAAAGCCAAATAAGACTGCTTCACACCGACTTCAAACATATCAGTGGGTATAACGTACCTAGAACATTAAATTATGTTGTTTCTATTTGTTGCTTTTTGAGGTCGGTGTAATTTTTATACATGTAGAAGATTTATCTGTCCTCTGACCAACGATTCACTTATAATCTGGTAAAACCTAACATTATAGTTTAATGAATGCTTACAATTTTAATTCCGCCAGTTACCAAGATAATAGTTTTTAAACGGCGTCTTGTTCCACTTACTAGATCCTCGTCCAAAGGATCCATTACTACAAATGATTTTTATTAATTTGAAAAAGTAAAATATTGTTTTGATAATCATCTCATTATATAATTTTAGAAAACCGATAATATAGGAAATTTGCAGGGAATTTGTTTACAGCTTATTATTTTTCCAGCTTTATCCGTTAAGAAAAGGCAAAGGTCTTCAAACCGTACAGCCTCGTCTTTCTTGTTTTCTTTTTTTTAGTATAATCATGGACGTAATGTTTTATCTTCTTTTAATAATAAGATAAAACTTTGCAATCTTTTAAAGAAAATATCACATCTAAATAAAATATCTTATCAAGTTGGGAGAAGGCAAGTTATCTGAGCCGAAGATAAGCGCTCACGCTGGTCTCCTTTGACTACAGGTGTTCCTCATGGAGGGTTATCCCCCATCCTGTCCTCGATTTTAATCAACAGAATTACCTCGTCTTTCTCATCTCAATAACATCTTTATGCCAACGACTTAAAGCTCTACGCTTCTCCAGAGCGCCAAAACTATTAACTCTGATCTTCGCATCACAGTTATTTTTAAAAGTCATTTATCAGTCTAAGATTCTTATCTAACAATAGAAGTTGTAAAGTAGCTGTGTAGCTGTGGGCTGTATCCACCCCAGGCTATGGTCTCATACGGTGTGTTAGGCTCTGTAAAGAACCGTCTGGTTTGCGACCGTCCTCCTACCGAAGTCCGACGCCAAACAGCTTGCTGTGTTCCGTCGGTGCGTGGGAGTAACAGTGCCTTATGGGTATTTTCTAGATTAACTCGCTCCATCGTTGACCTCATCTATGACCTTGGTCAAGATTGAGGTCAAAAGTTACCCATCTTATAGATAATAAATAAAAAAAACTTTTTTTTCACTAAAACTCAATAACAATCTTCTTGTAGATTTTCAACATCAAGACTCAAAAACTATGAATTGAATCAAATATCTTATCTCAAAGCAAAGACTTTTTGACCAGTAACACAAGAATAGAACGACAGACCCATAAAAACACTCCCAAAAAATTGTAATCAAACTTAAAAATGCAAATAAGAACCATAATATAATAGGTACAACTGATTGATTGAAAATCAGAAGGTTTTGGGTGATAAAAACCTCACATTTTGCCCTGGCTGGAACGTGACAAGGGTCAGACAGTGCTATAATACTTAATAGATTGCTCTGATGAAATGGGTCACTTTGCAGAGTTGATTTGGTTTAGACGGATATCTGAATATATTGAAAAAAAAATGCTTCTTCTAGAATGCGTACTTTAAAGCGTTATAAGTTTTTTGCCAACAACTTAATTCGAGAAAAGTGGCCTACGTCATTTCCTACCTTTAAAATATCTATACATAGAGAAATAAAACCAGCTTGACCCTTTGCTCCGTTTCAAAGTGAAGAAACGACAAGCAAAGCAACACAAACAACACATTTTTAACATTACTTTTACAGTATTAGTAAGAATAAGGATAATATATCTCGTCCAGTATTATTTGATATAGAAACGTTACACACTTAAAGGCCCACACTAAGGGTTTCCCTTGTATCTTGTGTAAGCAGTAAGTATGCTATTTTGTATTCATTATTAGATTATTTATCGGCGCAGTACACTGTGTCGCACTGATACTCTGAATTGTTTTTCTTAACAGTTTTATTAACGATATTTGAATTTTTGGTTTTGCTTACAGTTGGTAGCCATTGAACAGAAGTTTGGCTGACGGGGATATTCGTTGCTTGGCAGTTGAAGAGAGTAGTCGTGTCCTTAGAAAGTGTAGTTTACGGAAGTGTCCGTTAAAATAGTGAAATCCAAAGTATAGTTAAAAGTTGAAATATGCGTTCAAAAGTTGGCTGGCGTTTCCTTTGGATTGATCAACGCTTACATTTGGTTCTCTTGGAACATTAACGTACAACATTAAGATACAAACACCTATGACTCGAGGCCCAATACTTGCTTTTACACCAATATTTTCCCTGACTGGAAATCAAACTCAGTATCAGTCGATCAAAAGATAGTACCACTCGACCAAACCGGCTATCATACACTAGCGTTTAATCCGAAATTGTGAGCGAGAGGTACCAAGTTCGGTCCCCAGTGCCGCAATGTACCAAAGACTGATCTTCTAATTTATATTAGTTACACACAAACCATCGGCTCTTATGGTGAGGGAAAACATCGTGAGGTAACCTGCGCATTCAGGCAACTGAATGTGTAACCAATATCTAATCCAGTCTGGTCGCCCGTTAACAGGATTACGAAAATCAGATTGCAGTCGCTCCACTACAGTGACTTGACCTGCCAAATCCTGTATCACGGTTAAGCGTACCCCGAATGAGAAACGGATAGAAGACTTGATTATTGATTAAGAAGGAGTCAATCCGGCCGTTGTTTAGTATCCCGAAAAAGTGTTTTTGAAGTTACGGAGTTTTTTTCAACTGATTGTCCGAAATATATGGGCAGAAGACACAATAAACCTAATCTGCTGATTTCAGTAAGTATTTCTGGTTACACTTATAAATCTGTAGCCCCGGGACATTTATAGAACTAAATAGGTTACCGTTTGTCTTTGTGAAATTATTTTATATTTCGCCATTTTATATACTAAAAGTGAGGTTTTATTTTTTTATTATAAGATGGGTTAACTTAATGACCGTAACCCGCCATAATCATACGTTATGAAATCTCTTAAGTCAAAAAATTATTTAAATTTTTGAGTTAGCGTTTAAATTTATACTTACATCTATTAGGCCCTCTTGACAAACCATATATCTATTTTAAGATTATTTCTGTGGCCGGTTTAGGTTTTAAGACTCATTTGGTCCATGAAGAAGAAATAAGTCTTAAAATCTAAACCGGCCACAGAAATCATCTTAAAATTAAAATAAAAAATGAAAAAAAACCACAGAATATTGTTACGGCGGGTTTACAGTCATTAAGACCTCAGTTTTAGTATATAAAATGGCGAAGTCTATAATAATTTCACAAAGACAAACGATAACCTTTATAATATTATAAATGTTCCCCGTACTTACATATCTATAAGCAGTGTTAGCAAGTTGCGAATTTTCTACTATCTCAAAATTTAACCAACAATTTTTACACATTTATTTGCATCAATTTCGAATTTTCATATTAAAAATATAGCTTGTTTGACTTTATATCGTTAGTCTGAAATGTATCTCTTAACCTAATTACTAAATATATATAAAAAATGTTAGATCATAAAATAAATCGACAAAAAGGGAGATACGAGTTCATTGAGTTGTTCAATTCATTGCCCTAAGCTTAACATTCACCATACCATCAAACCCTTTTCCCTCCCACATTTGTACTCAGCTCTTAACTGTAAACACTATTTGCATATATTTTCTCTAAATCTGCAATAAAATATCGTATCAAGTCTCAATTTGCTCTTTGACTTTTAGGCAGGGTAAGCGCACCAGTTCGCGACTGATACAAATAGCAGCTTAATCCAACGATTGAGCGTGAACTATGGAGGTCGTTATGTGGATTCAACCGGCGTAATAGTCCTTCTTTGTCGCTAATGTCCCATAAAAGGAACAGTGTCCTTGTAGTGAGAGCTTTTGACGGCCAATCGGGTTAAAAGGCAACAAATGTTAGGTTTACCCTAAATGCTTTACGACTTCATTTAATGTTTCAAGTTCTGCGATAGATAAGTGTACAGAGCGTCTATTCCATCAATCAAAGGTGGTTGAATACAATAGTGACGATTTTACCATTGCTATTCCATCGCCATTGATTTACCATTGATTATTGGATCACTTATCAATGGTAAATCAATGGCGGTGCAATAACCCTCCTGCTTATTGCGAAAATTGAATTTTACCGAATAGGTAATGTAGTTTATGTATCTTATTAAAAACTAAACAAAACATTTAATTTCATTCATAAATTTCACAAAGCTGTAACTAATTTCAATTTGAATACAAAGCCTACACATTAATACAGAACATCTACAAAAGAACCACAAAACATACTACAATCAGTGAAACATCGAACCCGAATATAAATTAAGCTCATTGTTATGGAAAAACGTACAAATGCGGTTATAATTAAATACATCGAAGCGAGAATACCCATAATTTTAATTTAAAATAAATAATACGCCGACCGGTCTCATTTGGTAATGCCTGAGTATTGATTAATTATAAATTTATACAATTGTATCAATTTTGGAAAGCATAACAATGTCAGATCGATTAGTTGGACAGATGGTTCTTTGGCATGAGGTAATAGCTAGCTAGTGTTCCTTAACCCCTAATATCGTATTAGTTAGGATGTCTCCTTGAGTGTAGTTTATTTTAGGTTCATAAAATACTGTTATATACGCAAAAAAGTCGTAAAACATAATAAAAAATCTTTAAAACAATTCTTCACACAATGTGGTGGCTTATTACCTCGTTTATAACGCCCCAATTTTCATTAACACCCGGCTTAATGAATATTTTAATAGCCCAATTCCCAATTACGGGATCATTGAATTCTTCACTTCATGCACTTTTATTGAAATATATTTTGTTTAAAAGCGCATTATCTTTAAAGTGTTGGTGAATATGCTTCTTCTAAACAAGCCTTTCGATGGCATTGACCACATTTAGCCCCTAAGCCACTATTTGGGTCAAGAGCGATGTTATTAATTAAAATAAAAAAATTGGTCCACTCAAAAGCACTCGCCTCACGTGTTTAAACATTACAATGAAGTTATATTAATAGAGATTTACCTATAACTTGATTATTACGTGCTTCTTATTGAGAATATGCCGACGTCTTAATTTTTGGTAAGAAAAATAATATTATAAACAATTTTAATTCAAGACTTTTATGGGGCATGAGGTTTCAACTGACTATTATTTCTACGACTCCTTATTCCTGTTTATTTTAATAATTACTTTCACTGTAATCAGTAAAAAATAAAATGTTAAACAGCTCGAATTTCCTCATTTGCATCTAAATTTCCCGTAAATTAACATTGAATTTTGTTTTAAAAATAATACTCAATCTTCCGTGAAAAAACACCTAAGAGGTTCCAAAAATATTATAATTTACATACTTTGGGGCAAAGTAGGGCGTTAAAAAAATATAAAAACAACTTTCCGACGCTGTAGGCTATTCATTAGGCAGAATGAGCCTAATTTCAGGTCTCGCTTTCAAACTAATTGAAATAAAATGCCGAGTTTTAATCAAGAAATGGAAAGGCCAGTATGAACCCTTCATTTGCCTGTTTCACTAATTTGTGAAACGTCTTCACGTTTATAATCTGTTTTCACTCATAATTTGAAAGCAAAATAAAGCAGAATTAACAAAACATTAACCTTAGAACTCATCAATAATATTTATTAATTTTGCTATTTTAATCACTCTCCACTAGAAGTCGTTGGTGACACAAAAGCAATTATAAAGGACTTCCGGAACCTTATCCCCATGGTAATTTATAGAATTCAACACCGAAGTGAACCCGTAACATTTTGTGTTCGAAATTTTATCTTTTTAGATCTTATTCATTCTGGGCGTAGATTAGTCAATGAGTGCATTATTTTATTTTATGACCAAAAAAAATGAATTCAATTATATTGGGTTACTTTAAAGCCAGCGAAAGTTAAGGTCATGAATCAAACTGAACAAATTTCTATTCTAAAAACAACGCATTTAAAATATGAAATTTTGGTATAACTTGAGCGATCGCCCCAAAAATTTGATAATTTCATATTAATTTGATAATTTCCCAAGGGGGAAAAGTTTCATTGTGTTTTTTCATGGGTAGAATCACCCATTAAAGTTACGCGTTATCAAGAAAATCATTAATTATCTGATCTTTACGTTTGGTCTCCCTTATATTAGAACGAATACCTACATGGGTACGTATAAGCTCATTTTTAGTATATGTTTTCTGTTTATTGATGCTTGGATATATTGTGTAGATGCCATGCAAATGTTTTACTGCCACGCCATTTGCTTCCTTCCACGAAGAGGTTTCGATAAACAGCAGGTGATGAGCAATGAATTGGAAAACACGATATTTCATACGCATGCGTAGGTACCTGTAACTTGTGTGAGTTTTCTTAATAGGTACTAAGTTGTTCAAGTAGGTACTAAGGTATGGTCAAGTGTCTGGCGAATTTATCAGTTTTCAAAACGTCAAATGTCCTCTGGCCGGGACCGCCAACCGAACGTGCCCTCCGAAGCCTGACAAAGCTCGGTATAGATTGCCTCGTTGCTGTGCACGTTGCTTAACCTCACTGGTCGGTTCAGATCGGCGAGCACCGTGATAGTTGTGCAAATATCAAAATACTTATTTTCTTCGGCGATTACGCCAAGTATTAGTGGAGTTGCCTCCATTTAGAATCATGACTTCCGCCCTTCAAGGTAATCCACTTACAAAACATAAGAGCAACCCATACATCTTTATTAAGAACTCAGTAAGGTGCCGCAAATTGTTATTATGAGTTATTTCACAAACAACAGGATAGCTTCCGAGTTGCAGAAAAACTTACAAGGGAATGGGAACTAGAATAAACTATACTAACCGTACCTAAGTCTTACTCTTAGGGATGATTAGTGTATTCTGTGATTTTAGTAACTTATTTTTATTTTATCATTATTATTGAGCCGAACACTTTTTTTTCTAACGTTTTTATTGAACCAACTATATACCAGATTTTTTTATTCGGTATACTATCAAATGTACGTTATTTTGTTTGCTTCAGGCTTTTTGGAGTACGGAAAGTGACACAGGCTAATTTTCCACGCAAATGATGTCTAAAATATTCATAATCAACATCGCCAGCTAATATTCTTAATACAAGAGAGCAGGATACAGCTTCAGAGTTAATTATCACTTTACTAATCCTCTCGCATAACGCTCTACTGCGCAACAAAATACATTTTCTCATTAGCTCCGGCACAGTAAGGTGCCACAAATTATGGTTGACCCACTTTATTGTAGCTGTTGACTCGCTTATTTTTTTCCATGTACAAATTTGGACTTGCTAGAAAATTCTTTTACAAGGTTTTACCTGTATTTTTTTTTTAACAATGCTTCTTATTTCGTGTTTTGTCTCGGCATTAATCGATTTTTCGAATGCACACGAATATAAATTTCTATGATTAATAATTATTGGACTTATCGCCTATAAAGATTATAATTTAGAACTACGTACTTTCTTGATAATGAAACAAGAAAAGCCGAGCCAATTGAGAACTCCGATTCCACAGCCAGACACACATATAAGCAGACACACAAATACACACCTCAAACTTATAACACCACACATCTTTTTTCGTCGGGGCTTAACACCCTGGTTTTTCATCGGTAAAAATGAAAGAAGTGTAACATATTCTTTGATGTCTTAACAAGAACTTTTTTGTACAAGCGTCAAAATACTAGTACTGTGCTTTGTAAAATACCTGTTAGTCACAGATACCTCATCTCTATCCTAAGTGTCGTAAAAGGCCACTATAATAAAATTAATACTGCAAGACAGACAGCTGCGTCTTGGTAAGTAAAACATTGACGTGGCGTCGTAAACCCACCTGCCAGGCGCGTCAATTACAGCATTAATTAAGGAGAGAATTTTATTACCTATGCACTTTCATAATCAGCAGCACGAGCACGACGGCGACAAACTCGCGCGGCGCGCCACTCGGTTGATGCTGAAACTTCACTTTGATTGCGCGAGGGCCCCACGCAAGTTTGTTATTGCAAAATCAACTGTTAAAAGAAATCTAAAATTAAAATTAAAAAAAAATATATATATAACCCCATCATTTAGAGCCTTATCACAAAAAATAAAACTCAGGCAATTTTAGCCCTCCGCATACCAGATGGGGTGTAATAAACCCCAGGCGGTGAAAAATCGATATATTTTCAAAAATTTTCGTGCGCGGAATCTGAAGCTCTCAGTAGCTGGAGTTGCGACGTTCTTACACTGGCAAGTACCAGTGTTAGTTTAGTGGTGCGTGCGTTTTTTAGGGCTCTAGGTGCGTTTTTGTTTAGAGTTGTTGATATTTGAGCATATACAAAATGCAATTATGGCGAACTAAAAAACTCCTACCTCGCGATTGAAGTAAAAATTTAAAGATGTATCATCGTTGTTAATTTTTTTTTAATTTAGTCAGTTTAATTACAAACATTGGTAATTACCAATTCTTAGGGTAATTTCAAGTCTAAATTAGTAATCAGAAAATGACATTTTTGCTAAAAAATGAATAAATGAAATGGTTTTTAACAAACCATTTAATCTATTTCATTTTTTTTTATATAGTGCTACTCAGGTTATGTTCAATTTCAAAAATATGCAATAATAATTCAGTACCCCTATTCCTATCTGATTACAGCGACCATTTTGTTAGGGTATGTCACACCCCACCTTGTATGGCATGTTACAAATTTTCACCTGGTATGCCGAGGGTTAATAACATAAATCAGTCTTAGATATTGTCTAAGTGGTTTTTTAATGTTTTATCGCAAAGCAGTTATTGTTAATGACTCTTAAATGACTGAACCATTTTTAATCAAATCTAGATGGGAACCATTTCGATTAGGTACGTCAGCTTTCAAACAAAAAAAAACCTCATCGAAATCTGTCTGTGGCATCGTAGTTTAGGAGCTACAATGCCATAGACAGACACACGGATACACAGACATACAGATACACAGATACGCACGTCAAATTTATAACACCCCTCTTTTTTTTCTTTGGTTAAAAATGGAACATCATTATAATTCTTATCAAAATTCAACTGCGTATTTTATGTGATTATCTGGTAAACAATATGTAACAATAATACTGCAAACGAGAATCCTTCTAACCACTGAGCCATGCAACCCTGCGAGAATTTCAATTAGGGAAATGATCAAAGAAAAACGATAAAAAAATAGGTATAGAGCGGGATAAAGTGTTACAAATAAAGCTTTTGAATTTTTGTAATGAAATCTTACTTTAAAAAATTGTAATTAATTATATAAAATATATTTACGAGTTTCAATGCCATAAATTAAGTAATAGGAAATGCGAGTAGCATAGCCTTCAGTTCCGGTCAACTTTTAAAGGTTGAGTTTAAACTTTCTACGCTGAGTTACAGAAAGCCTAGTTTATTAACAGCAATAGGGTCTGTTTACATTCTGCAATCCCTTACATGTAAAGTTAGCAATAAACAGAGTCACTTACTATCCGAGCCTTCATCAAATGCCAGTTAAATATAGACAAATAGAGAGATGAAAAATTAATGAGGAAATAAACGCACAACATCTGTGTTAGTGAGCTAGTGGTAGCCAATAATACTTGAACTATTCAACAAAATCTTTTTCAAAGAAATTGCGAATAAGAAGTGTACTTAGAAAGGTCTTTAAACGTTGGTCATCAACAACAAAATCATGAAATATTCATTGTAGAGGCCCTTCCGTTGCGATCTCTTTTATTAGCATTAAGACAAGTTTGGTAATGTAAATCAGGATTCTTTGAAAGGTTCGGTGGTCTTCCTGTTTTTGTTTAAGAATGAATCAAAGTGAAGTGGTTTTTTGGCCGCTTGATGCTTGGTCCCTCACCGAAGGGCAATATCGCGTAAGTTTGGGTTTAATTTTCCAAGCCAAATTAATGTAAGTCATATTATGTTTACTTAGGGTTTAAAAAATTATGCATGTAATGTGAGTGTTCTAGATGATGTTTAAAATAACATTTTCTTTCAACTACGTAGTAATGTTTTCATTTATCACTACAAAACCGATCACAAAGGACGTATTTTTTACTTAGATCCAAAACAATTCAGAAATGTTCTCATTATTGCACTGTTTTTCATTAATGCACAACAGTGCATTGTACAACAGTGCAGTGGTTCCGTAATCTACTTTTCTTTGAACCATTGGTGGTTCAAAGAAAAGTAGATTACGGAACCTTGCTAAAGTGAGTAATTAATGCAACATTCTACTATTACTAGTATTGTAATAGATATCTGTATACCTTTATCTATTAGATAGCTCTACAATACTCATCAAGGCCCAGTCATTTTGACTGGGCCATAAAAAAACGTTTTTTAAAAGAAATTATTTTAAGTTGTTCTCAAGATGCACCCTGAATAGTAGTTCAATAATTTGAATTAAAAAATTGAAATAGGTAGTGAGTACTTGCAAAAATCTCTTAGATTTCTAATGATTGTTCATTACTTTGACCCAAATACAACTAAAAACAAACTTGTGTTCCGAACGAAGGGTAACGGTTCGTTTAATCCCTTTCTTCGGAACAGCTCCGACATTGGTCTGGGCCGCTTTACTCCAATCAATTGATCCTTATGCTACAAGAAAATAATGTAAGTGAAGGTACACATATGGGTGACTTTAGTTAGCACAATGAAACTGAACAACTGACTCACATCCTAATTTTCGTTAAGTTAAATAATTAAAAGCCACCTAATATTCATTGTTTTTGTGAAAACATTATTTATGTTTCTAAAGCATAGTACCTATTACATTTATGTTCATTGGTCTATGCTTTGGCCAAAGTGAAAAATTTTACAGTTTTCCATTTCTTTTTAGTGTTTGTAAATATCCTTTTTCAGTCAAACCGTGAGAATGCTAAAGAGAATAAAAAACTAATCGGCGTATATGTCTTTAACATAAAAATAAAGTCCCGATTTAGAATTATCTGACTCATCAAAGCCATACCCTTCAACCTGGAAACATAAGTTTTACACAGTGATTCCTTACTTTAAGCAGTCGGTTCCGGCTGTTGTCGATTGACTACAGTCGTTAAAAACAAGTCAGAGGCCATTGTGCGGTTTGAAAACTCTGACACCAGGGTTAGCCAAGTTCGCCACACACTTAACTATACCTACACGATAAGAAGAAGAAGAAGTGGTTTCCTATATGGGGAAGACAACTTTTTTGCGAAAATTATGTTTTAAGTACCATCGTGTCATTTAAAAACGCATAGTGTAAGTATGCTAGAAAAGCGACATTTTAATAGTCATTGCAAAACAGTACGAAGAAAAACTCATCACGTGTTTATATCTCACTTCAAAAGGTAGAACTGTATTCCCAAGTAGCTTTAATATTTAACCGCACAATAATAAAAATAAAATGCAAGCACAAACAAAGAAACATTTAAGTCATCTCAAAAGGGATTATCTTTCGGTATCAGCAAGTTAAATGAAACCGCGTGTCTTTTTGCTCTCACTTCAAAATATTAAGCCTTTCTAGAGTTCCTTCTAGGGTGAGCCACTGGATTTATGAGAGCCCTAATTTAAGGTCATCCCATATTTGTATTTAAAGATCAGAGTAGTAATAATCAATATTTAGGTTAAACATTTTTTTTTGCTTAATCTACAGGGTGTAAAAAACCTAGCTTTATTCAAAATCCCGAACCAATATCACATACAAAACACCTTTAGTTTTTTTGTTTTTTTTTTCGGTGGGAATTTTATATTTTCCTAAACCCTACCCGCACTCCTAGCGTGCCTGGTGTAGGAGTAATGTCAACGTTTAGGCAAAAAATTTACTATTACCATTGAAAAAATATTTTAAAAAATTGTTTTTTTCCTAAATGTGTTTTTTGAGTGATACTGGTTCAGGATTTTGAATATAGCTAGGAGGTTTTTTATCACCGTGTACTTACCGTGTATAAATAAAAGATATCTTCCAGCGCGCCACAACCTACAAATGCATTCATATTGACTAAGTGTTATTACTTCCTTGTTCCATACCAATATCCTGGCCATTGTAGAGGTATACAGGGTGTAAGGAGATAGCTTAGCAAATAATTAAATGGTGGAATTCACCCATTACTATGATCTGCTACATGTAGTTTTTCCTGGAAACGTCAATATATGGAGTTTTAATCACATTTAGGCAGTCTCTTAAGTAAATACGTTAACAAAAACATATTGTTTACTCTGGTAAGACCCAAATTATAAAAAGTGACGGCCTGACTCCTTGCCACTGACTTTAAAAAAACAGTATTATTTTTTAAGAATAATTAACAGTGAATTAAGTTCTATAGAAAATTAGACACCTTCATCGACCCCGTTCCCATGCCGTTACAACTCTGGAAAAGCTTTTCAGTGTCGTCTCAGTCGGGGACCTCGATAATTTTGCAGTTAAAAGACTTCAGGACAGCTGTTCCACTAATCAATGGCGTCTTAATAGCGGTGGAATGATCTGAATGAATTTTATCAGTTCAGTTGGTGAAATTGAGAACTATCGGAACTTTATACATTTGATGACGGATGTGGCGCCACCGACGACTGAATGTTACATTGCTACTTGCTAGGTACTTTGTAACATTCGTTTGGCGGTGGCGCTGCTAGTCGAAGTATCTGTCATCAACTGTATGAGGTTTCGATAAACCTCAATTTCGGCACCTGAACGGATAAAAGTGACACTTTTGTCATTCTACTGTTGAGAAGCCAATGATTAAAGGAATAGCCGGCCAGTAGTTTTAGCTACTGGAATTCTGACCGTGTTGCGTAAGGTATTTTATAGTAGTGATCTTACTTCCCGGGTAGAATAAATATCAAAACAATGTATTTTAGGTTAGGAACTTCAAGTCAAATAAAAGCAGAAAATTTCAATTTATTTCTCTAATCAATTTGTAACGGTCACTTTGAATATCTAAAGGTTATGTTGGAAGCAAGAAACTAATTTTATGATTTCAATTAATTATATAAAAAATACGTAATCGGTATAATATTCTGTAATAATTTAAAACGCAGAAACGTAAAGAAATACTTTAAGAACCCTTAAGCTCGTTATTGACTCGAACTTAAACAAGACATTTTTTTTTGCATTATACTTTTTGAGGATTTAACGCAAGATGGCTAAAGTGGAAAAATTCTTGAAGGAGTTGTCTCAACTTAGGGTGGTTTTATTTGTTTTTGTTTAACTCAACTTTTTTTATTTTGTCAATAAAATGTTTTATTTGTTTTCAGTTTGTTTTTCGGGTTACGCAGCTTTAAACTGACAAATACACACAACATATATCACAGCATATTATAAATTTTCACTATGTAGTTACAATACAAGAAATTTGAACTATTATTCAAAAATTAAAATCTAATCTAAGAACCCTTTTCAATTTTCTAAATTTTAGGATCCATTCAATTCATTCATACACACACACACATAATTTTTGACAGGGTAGGCAGATCATCGGTGTTTCACATTTTACCAGCCCATTTACGTCCCCACCGAGGGGCACAAGCCTCCTTTCGAAACACGAAGGAGCTTTTTACATACTTGGGTGTATTACAGTCAATCTCTTCGTGTTTTCTAATGAAATGGACACAAAAGTCCAAAGATTATGAATAAAAATCAAGATAACTTTTATTAATTTGAGCTCCTTTACTTAAAGATTTGAGTAAGTTGAGCTAAAAATTCATTTAGAAATTCTATCTATATAACCCATCTATATATAAGGTACCCAAAAAACCCAAAAATATTTTTTAGAAATCGATACAGTATGATCTTCTAAAACGAATTTTAAGCGGTTTTCGAAAAAAAATTGTTTTCTACGGTCTTTACAATTGCTTTTCAAGAAGTAAGCACCGTGATCACGAGTGGTAAAAAACTGAAGCACAACCTTAATCTTTGTTTACTGTATCACTCAAGTTCATTGGCGTGCTATTTTTGGATCAGAGTTGTAAACTGTAGGCAGAGTAACTTATATAAATTAATTTCACTTCTGAAGAAACCTTTCAATGAAGTTGCACACTGACTTTAGCATTCACATTTATTCAATTTAACGAGTCACTAATCAAAAAGCGAATTTACAGTCCCTGAGATTTTAACAGAATTTCATTAATTACGCCGAATCAAAACCTTTACTAATCAGCGAGCTGTAAAGGGTTACTTGGGAAAGATTTACTTACTGTCAGACTCTTCAGTAGGCTTCGGTCTTATGAGGGGTGTTTTAAGACTTCTCGGTCTGACCTAAAGAGGGTTAGCATGTAAATAAATATACATATATCATATATCCATTCCATAGCTTGATATTTAAACTAGTTGTGTGTCAAGTTTCATTAGAATTGGTCGCATATATTTTTTTATAGTACTATAGAAAAGTACTTTTTTCTTTCCTAGGATTCTTAGAGCTAGGATTGCACTAACCTGCTTTTGTCATGGTAAATGGAGCTGTTGGTAAATATCCCGTCAAAAACAATATTACTCCAAGACAAATCAAGTAAAACTCGAAATAAAACGGGCAAGTGCGAGTCGGACTCGCGCACGAACGGTTCCGTACACTTATCTATAAGACCAGCCAAGTGCGAGTCGGACTCTATAAAAACCATTATCTGTATAAAAACGGCAAAAAAATCACGTTTTTTGTATGGGAGCCCCCTTAAATATTTTATTTATTCTACTTTTTAGTATTTGCTATTAAAGCAGCAACCAAAATACATCATCTATGAAAATTTTAACTGTGTCACTATCACGGTTCATGAGATACAGCCTGGTGACAGACGGACAGACGGACGGACAGCGGAGCCTTAGTAATAGGGTCCCGTTTTTTCCCTTTAGGTACGGGACCCTAAAAAAACATCGTAGGTATCTGCTCTTTCTATTAGTACTACAAATCCTCTACAAATAGTCTTGACTTGAAAAGGTAAATAATTTTTTAAAGTGACTCTACCTGCAAAAAGGTTAACTAGGTATTTTTAACCTAGATGTTTGTAAAAAGATACTTATTTTATGAGCTTATGTAGATAAATTCTTCAATTACACATGATTTATTCGTTATTTTGTTAGCCAAAGTACCGATAATTTATTACCGATGGTAAAATTTTGCTGAAAAGCCCATTTTATGTTGAAAGGAAAACAAAAATATAAATCAGATTGACTTTACGAGCATCTGGTCGGGTGCACTTGCCGAGAAAACCGATAAATTCTACTTCAAAATCATTTGGGAACCAAAATTATTCCAGTGTTAGTATTTCTAAAACGAGAAAGGAAAATACTTTTTACAAATTAAATTACAGAACTACACAAAGAAACTTTATCCCATCAAAAACATAAATGTGAAATGAGAGCCAAGTTCCATTCCATGATACGAGTATATGCCTTGATTGTTGATTTCATCGACAAAAGAAGTGAGATCAAGATGGGTGCCAAGTTCAATGGTCAGTCCTGAAATTGATTTATAACAACTTTAAATATCATTTCTTCTTATAATTTAGGATAATACATTGAAGCCTAAGGTTTGACTTGGCAAGTTTTCATATACGAATTATTATTAAGTACGTCTATAAAAAAAATAATATAATAACAACTGTTAGGGTATAATTACACTAAGATATACGTATTTTGTGTAACTCTCAGTTAGCGTTGTGGTCTCAGGATTATTGTAAAGTTTCAGATCGGTTAAAGTAAAAAACCGATAATTACATCAGGACTTAATTTTTGGGACTTCTGTTAAGTCACCAGGGTGACTTTAAATTAATTTGCGAAAATTAAGTATGTGAATTGGCCACCAAAACTGAACAACTTTCCCTACAAAATATAAGTGCAAATATCAAAAAAATTACCTCTCCATAAAGTTTGAGCTATCAACTTATTGCCTTATCATCCATGTTGTCTTAAAATGAAAAGTAGTGAGGCTTGCGCATGCGCAGGAGAGCACTCTTGAGACTTCAGGGTGGGTTCTAGATTAAGAAAAAGAACGGTAGTGAATCACTATTGCTTATTGCTTGGTTTGTTGGTTGTACAACATCAGGTAACATTATGAAAAGGAAATTGTAGAAACTTCGAAATATAGGAATAAAAACGTCCTAATCGGATTAAAAGTCAAGCCCGAATACGCCTCTTTCAGGATGATAGGTAAAAAGTGGGTACTTTTGAATTTAAAAATGGAAATGGAAAAAAGGGGCAGAGACGTAAAATCGTTCGTGATTAAAACGAAGATACGGAGAGCGAGATAAGACCGTCACAAAGTCTAAATTTTTTTTATAAATCCTAGAGGTCCCTTAGGAAAAGTTATTGAGTTTCCTGGGTATAATTACCCCTGAAGTTTCGCTAACTAATTTAATGTTTTATTAATTCTTGCCAATCAAAATTGTCGACAGAGTGTATTTTATTTTAATCTCACAATATTTACGTATCAACCTATTTTCAGACGATATTGTAAAATTGAAAGTATCTCTATGCTCTAGAGAGAAGATGCCTTTATCCAGCCGTGGGTTGATAAGAGCTGAGTATGAGTTTCTACGTTTATAGAAAGTTTCGCACATAGAAGTCAAAACCACTTTAAGCTCTGTAAACTCAACCATAGACCTTTGTCAAGCTTAAATGGCTCTAGACTTTTTATTTATTGCTTGTTAAAATGCACAACATCAACCAATAAGCTTAATTACATTTCAAACGAAAGAAAAAACAATCAAGTTACATCTAATGGTTTTCTCTCTGCTTTCACTCAATAAACAAACTTATCAAATACTAAGCAAACACTAGTCATATTATACGAACCAAAAACTTATACGTGAACCGCCCTTGAGTTGCTATCGATAGAAGCGAAATGGCATTAGTTCAATTACAAAGTTATTACTTACTGATTCCAATAATAACTTTGGAACTATTCGGTTTAATTTGATCACTTGAGGATTTTATCAAGAGCTTAAATACGCGATGTTTGTGCAGTAGATTTGCTCAATTTAGTGAAATACAAATTTGATTTTCGTCGTAGCTATGATTAATCTGTTAACAGAAAAAACTTTTTAATTTTTATTTTGAAAAGGGTTAACTCTTGACCTCAATCTTGATCCAGATCACAGAAGAGGTCGACGATGGAGCGAGTTAAACCATAAAATGCCTACTAAGGCACTGACAGGATATAGCAACCTGTTTGGCGTCGGACTTCGGCACGAGACCATAGGACGCCACTAAAGATTCAGAAAAAATTAAGATACCTAGGGTGGATTGATTATTAGTTTTTTAGGGTTCCGTACCCAAATGGAAAAAACGGGACCCTATTACTAAGGCTCCGCTGTTCGTTTGTCCGACCGTCCGTCTGTGACCAGGATGTATCTCATGAACCGTGATAGTTAGACAATTAAAATTTTCGTAGATTATGTATTTCTATGTGCCCTATAACAATAACTACATAATAAATATTTCAAGGGGCTCCCATACAAAAAACGTGATTTTTTTGCTCGTTTTTATAGATAAGTCTGTCCGAGGCTGTATCTCATGAACCGTGATAGTTAGACAGTTGAAATTTTCACAGATAATGTATTTTGGTTGCTGCTATAACAACAAATACTAAAAAGTAGAATAAATTAAATGTTTTAGTGGGCTCCCATACAACAAACGTGACTTTCTGGCCGTTTTTATAGAGTCCGACTGGCACTTGGCCGGTTTTATAGATAATGGTACGGAACCCTTCCTGCGCGATTCTGACTCGTACTTGCCCGTTTTATCTTTAGTCGCCTCTTACGACACCTACAGAAAGAGATATGGGGTGGTGTTATTTTTTTTTCAATCGATTACTACACGGCATTAATCACTGTAATCATTTTTTGCAGTCCCGACCGGTCGTATTTTGCTATTGAATCGCAAAGGTTAAAAAAAAGGTTTATAAACGCCACATATTCTATTTCAAGAATATGCTTGTTGTGGCCGAGAAGCCCCAATGGAAACGACCTGGACCACGGTTGTAACCCAATGTCCCCCTGGGCAACACCGACTACAGTCATCAAGGTGATGTCCTTCCTGGCCTCTCCACTAGTATAGCATAGTATGGTATAGCTTGATTTCAGACTGTGTTTACAGAAAAAAAGTACATTGTTCATTTTCCTTCTCAACTGAAAATATTATACGTGCAATAGTTTGGGAGTGGTTCAAGAAAGTCGGTACCGTGGCTGCGAAGAAACAGATTCCAGCCGCTATAACTAACTTTTACACTGTGCCTGGGATGAGTTGGAAACTGGCTTCACTTTCAGTCTAATGTGGACGAATGGTAAAATTTTCATCGAATTTTTGACAATTTTTTTTTTAGTTTTACGAATAATACATTAACAACAAAAAATAACAATCATACTGTTCATGCAGCTAGGTATAAATTATGTTTACATTGTATTAATCAAAGCGCACGATAGTGCGCCGGCCAAGTTCTAAGCACAGGCCGCGTGCACACCGTGCACTATTTACCCGAACCGCTTCGAGTCACTTTTGACCCCCCTGTATCTTCTTTCCTGATTAATAGATCTGGATGAAACTTTACGGACATAATAACACTATTTAATTTACTATGAATAAAAAGTTTCAATATTATAGCTATTACAGAAAAAAAGTTATAGACTCGAGAAAATTGTAAATTTGGTACTCACTGATTGACTCACGCATTCACTCACTCACTGACAGCTCATCAAAATGTTTGACCACTTCTAAAAGATATACAAAGCTGAAATTTGGCATTAAGCTAGTCGTCAGGGTAAGAGTAATGGAAAAATTCGAATATTGGAAATTAGTCAAGTGCGAGTCAGGTTTTCGTCAAAATTATGTATAAGAATGTTGGTAATACTTCTCTAAGACTTAAAAATCTGAAATTTGGCATGTAAATAGTCGTTAACATTTAAAAAAATAAAGAAAACATCGAAAATTGGAAATTGGTCAAGTGCGAGTCAGGTTATAGTCATTATTATGTATAAAAATGATATAAAATGAACAACGTTGCGATAGGTACTATAAAGCAAACTGAGCAAAAAGAAATGAAATCCCACCAAAAACATAGATGTAAAAATTTAGGTCAAGTTCTTGTTTATAAAAAAAAAGTTGAAATCTAAACTACAGCCAAGTTAATAATAATCAGAACCGATATTAATCATTCGAACTTGGCGGGTTTTGAAATATTAATGAAGGAAAAAAGTCCAACTCTAAAACTTACCTCCGCAAGATTTGCTCTTTTCAGAAGTATTGGTGTGATGAAAACCCGCCAAGTTGGAATGATTAATATCGGTTCTGATTATTATTAACTTGGCTGTAGTTTAGATTTCAACTCTTTTTTTATGTACAAGAACTTGGCCTACATTTTTACATTTATGTTTTTGGTGGGATTATCCTTACCCGTATCAGAGAGCAAAATTCAAATTTGTATAAGAAATTGTGACTTTTTTTTTATACTATAACCGGTCGATATTGTTGACATGCAGACGATTCTTTAATTAGGTACAGACAGCAGCACGTCAAGTTACACATTTGCACAATGAAAACTTGCGCGATAAACATAGAGATAAGGACTACATACCATGGGGCTACATACCGTCAGCGCGGACTAAGGTCAGGGTCACTTTCATACCCAAGGGAGGGGATAAGGACAAATCGCAGCCCAAATCCTACAGACCTATTAGTCTTATGTCCTTCTTACTTAAAACCATGGAGAAGGTAATTGACTCCTACATCAGAGAGGCCCATCTAGGGCCCAAACCTCTGCATGTTAGGCAACATGCCTACCAAAAAGGAAAGTCCACTGAAACGGCACTTTCTGACCTGGTAGACACGTTGGAGAAAGCCATAGAAGACAAGGAAATAGCTCTGTGTGCTTTTCTCGATATCGAAGGGGCATTTGACAACACCCCAACCGATATCATAGTGCGCAGCATGCACAGTCGCAACATCGAGAATACCATCACTAGGTGGGTAGACCACATGCTGCGGAATAGGATTGCGTCAACCAGCCTACTGGACACGACACTATGGTTCAAAATTACCAGAGGCTGCCCTCAGGGGGGAGTGCTCTCACCCCTCGAGTGGTCCCTGGTTGTTGACGGCCTGATATGCAAACTAAATGAAGCTCGATTTGAGACTCATGGTTACGCAGATGATTTAGCGATAGTGATTGTGGGAAAATGCCCTAGCACTGTCTCTAACCTTATGCAAAGGGCACTATACATTGTAGAGGATTGGTGCACTGAGAACCAATTGTAAGTCAATGCGGGTAAAACCATCATAGTGCCATTTACCAAGAAAAGGAGGCTTGAAACCCTAACGCCTCCTTCTCTTTTTGGTACCCCCATCTGCTTTTCCAAGGAGGCCAAATATCTAGGTATTATCCTAGATAACAGACTCACTTGGAACAAGCATGTAACTCACATTGTAAGGAAAGCTAAAATAGCAATGGGCGCGAGCAGCAGACTGGCTGGGATGCGTTGGGGCCTTAGCCCTAAAATAGTACTTTGGCTGTACACCACTGTAGTCAGACCAGTGGTCACCTACGGTTGTATAGCCTGGCACAGAAAAACCCTTCAGTCTACCACCACCTTACTTAATAAAATTCAGAGACTTGCCTGCCTTATCGCAACAGGTGCTCTTTCGTCCACTCCGACGATGGCAATGGAGGCGCTACTCAACCTGACTCCATTGCATATCCAAGTGCAGATGGAAGCGAAAATGACACTAATACGCGCTAAAATAGCAGGCCGGACGAGATGGAAATCGTCTTTCATGAGAAATGCCTATGATGATCTCATGAAATTTCCCATCACTAGCATGCCCTCAGATGCAATGACCAAAGAATATAACTTTACCAAGCTATACAACGTTCTAATTGCAGATAGATCTGACTGGGAGGTAGGGGCTCCCGGTGATGTCAAACCCAACGACGTCGTCTGGTTCACGGATGGGCCCAAGAAGAACGAGGTGGCCGGAGCAGGCTTCGTTGGAGGCCGCCCCACGGCCAGGAAATTTGCTAATCTCGGGCCGTATTCCACCGTGTTTCAAGCCGAGATTTTCGCAATCATCGGCTGCGCTTACGAAAACATAGAAAGAGCGTACTCTGGTAGGAGAATCCTCATCTTCTCTGACAGCCAGGCCGCTCTGTTAGCCCTCAAGGCGAATATAATTAACTCTAAATTAATAAAAGAGTGCACCATGATACTCAACAGGCTTGGCACAAACAACCAAGTCACCCTTGGATGGGTGCCGGGCCACAGCGGTATCGCGGGTAATGAGGCGGCCGATTGCCTGGCCAAAGCCGGCGCAGAGAGTACAACCATGGGACCTGAACCCATCTGTGGCATTCCTCCGTGCGCAATCAAACTTGCACTTAGACATTGGGGGCATAGCGAAAGCAACAGGCTTTGGGCTCAGACCCCAGGACAAGTGCAGGCTAAATCGCTCATTAAGGGCTTCAACGAGAAATTGTCAAAGTCAGTGCGCGCAATGAACAAAGGCAACGTTAGAATTCTCACTAGGATTCTAACTGGCCACAATAAACTAAACAAACATCTACACAACATGGGCCTCACCGAGACCAAGTTGAGTAGTTTCTGTCATGAAGCTGACGAAACGTCTCTTCATGTAATCTGTGACTGCAGCGCACTGCACTGCAGCAGGAATCGGTACCTTGGAGGCCACAACTTATCCTACCAAGATATTAAGGATGTGCCCGCTAAGGACATAGCCAGATTCGCGGTTGGCATAGGACTCCAAGACGTACTGTGATAACACAGAAGGGTACTGTTACAATAGATCTGTCAAGGTCGCAGTGACACGGGGGCTTGCACGCTTGACCCCAACCCTTCGAACCCCTTAAATAATAATAATAGAGATAAGGACTATACTATGTCAAGGTCGAGCCTGGTGTGCGGCCGTGTATACATATCCAGTTAAGTGATTTTTGCACTTGCAGCTCGAGTACGATGGCGACAAACTCGCGCAGCGCGCCACTCGGCTGACGTTAAAACTTTCACTTAGATTGATCGAGGGCCCCTATAAACAAATACTATATACTCAAAGAGGGCCCCGCGCAAAGGCTTACTCGCCCTCTGGCGTTTTCAATGTTGAAATTTTGATATAGGACCGCGGCACATTACGCGCGCTATCACCATCGTACTCTAGCTGTTGGTCCCAAGGTGTCATTAATTTAATGCGCAGATTAAATCATTTAAGCCTTAAAAATAAAACAATATTATACACTATTTCACAGTTTGCCTTTTGTATTTTGGAACAAATAATGCAACGAATATTTCTTTTCACTTACCTTTGTTAATTTGATCAGCAAGTAATTAAGTTTAAGAACAAAGTAAAAGCATTCCAGACCAATTACTAAAAAGCACTTAACAAAAAATAAAACCACAACTTGAGAAACAATAAAAAAGCTTAGACGAAAATTAAGTGTCTGCCATGGCTTTTAATTAATTTTCATAGACGTAAAACATGCCTTGGAAACTTTCTAAAATTAATTTATTGGCTTGCTCGCAATATTAATGAAAAAAACAAAGTTTAGGTGCGTTTTATGATGACTGTAAGGCCCGTATTACACAAGGAGACTCAAGTCTTGATCTATATTTAAGAATTAATTATGTCTTTCTCTCACTATCAAAATGACTAAGACGACTGCTACTTTTAAGTATAGATCGGAGTCTGAGTCGCGTTCTGTAATACGCACCTAAGTCCAATACTTTATGGTGTTTTATTTCCACAACATAAAGTTTAAAACATTTGTAGGTATCTATAGGTACTATGAAAATAATGCATTATGAATCATTCGTTATTAGTAGATCTGTTGTCCAGATCCATCATGGATCTAAAGTATCACAATTTTTAAAGGAGTAATAAAGATTTATTTTTGATTCACACAACTTGTTTCGAGCAATACATTTTATTGAATTTAAAATTGTGTAATACAAATATAAAAGTAGTTCTGTGCATATTTCAATTAGTGGGTCTACATTACTCGATCAAACGCAAAAAAGTGCTCGTTAAGGCAAGTGCTTCAAAAATGTTTGTTCAATATACCTATATACACAAGATATTTTTTTATTCATCATCGTCAATATAATAATCATACTCAGCCCAAATCAACCCACTGCTGGGTGTACTCGTAGTTAGAAATAAAAAGCCAAATTCCGTCTCTCAATACAACTTGTACGATTAGCTGACTTGCCATTGGATGGGAAGTCCAATTTTTTAGATAATTTTATCTAAGTTTCATGGGGAGAAAATTGTTCTGTTTCATAAGGTGAATCACCCCTTTAAGTTTCGCTAGCTAATTTAAAATCACCCCATTTAAAAAAAAAAGTTGTAAGTTGGTGAGTATAAGTCATCTCTGGAACTACTGATCCGATTTTAATAATTCTTTCACCAATAGATAGCTCGTAACAAAGGCTAGATAATTTTTCCTTGATTCTATAGGAATCAAGGAAAAATAGACGGTAGAACCTCAAACAATAGCAAAGTTTTACCGATTTTCAATTACAAATAGAGGTACACAACCAATTCTACTAGAAGATTGAACTCTCCAAGGGGAGTGTGTTTGTGATGTGCAATCCGATATTCCATTTGTGCTTGACAGAATACTCAATACGTAGTTTGTCTATAAATAATATCGCACACGATAATGACTATCTAGACCGTTTGTTGTCAGATTGTGGTTCTGTTTATTCATAGGTTAATTGACTCTGTTGATTGATATAGCCAAAGTTCTGAACCGTAGTTATTCTATTTTGGTGACTTGAGCTAGTAAAACTTAAGAGGGTGATCCTCTTCATGAAACTGAACAACTTACCCCAAGGAACCTTTATAAATTACGATGATTTATAGAGAAACGACAGTTTTTTTCATATTTCGACAAATTTTCCTTGGTAAAAGTTGTTCAGTTTTATGGGCTGATTAAGACCCTTAATTTTTGTTGGCTAATTTTAAGTCATCTACGAGATATATTCTATGCTTAATTAAGATGTTTGGAGAAGTAAATGACAAAGCCAATGAAATGAGTTTTCAGTTGAGTACGTTGAACCTTCGAGATTTAAGTAAAAGAAAACGACTGCGAAATGATTTACACAACAAATACAATTTTCTTCAGTTTCTCTAAGAATCATATAAATAAACACTCAAAAGGACCTGTTTCAATACCATTTACTCGTACCATCATTAATCATTATTAATTCACAAATAACCTTTTTTTTTTAATATTTATTTTGTAAAAGGGTTTTGTCAGGGAAAAACAATATCACCCTTATCGTTCACACAACTTCTTACTTACTTATACACTAATTTATACAGCATATTTACTTCCTCAAGTCGGAGATCTTGTAAGAAGTTGAAAATTCTTTATAGAATTACAATCTTTTTTTTTCAAGAGCCACAAGCTAAAGTTTTCCCTCAAACAGACGTACATGAATCTTTGTTGGCACCATGTGCAGGTCGGGGCCTCTTAGACAACATCCGGTGTGACTGCAGTGCCTTACGAACAATGCAGTACCAATTATCGTACCCCTTTTACCGTCTGAGCAGTGGACTAGCAAACGAGTCCAATCGAAAGAACGTACATGTATATAGCCATGAGATAGGTTGATGGTTTTTGATTTCTAATTAACAAAAACAATAAGAAGTATAATGAGTCGTGATCCTTTACAAGCTTAGGTAACATCCTGAATGTTTTATGAAATAAAGCTTTTTTTACTACATTTCTAACTAGGTGACTAACTTTCCTACCGACTTCGTTCTCGTGGAAAAGTAGCCTAAACATATCAGTCCCCCAGCTGTGCTACCCCTTTGATAGGTCTGTTGTTTTACTTTGACCTGGAGGAAGGAGAAAAACACACTTTGACATTAATAGCATCAGTAAAGATTTCACTTTATATATTTTATCTTTTTTATGAGTTTTGTCGTAAGAACAAAATTACTTTACTGAAACATTTTTTTCCGCCCGAAACTTCGTTTCCATGGCAATTCGGAAAAATAAAGTAGCCTTTGTCAGCCACCTCCATACCAAATAAGACCAGCCGTTTGAGCGTGAAAGAGTAACAAACATCCATTTATCCATACATCCATACATACAAACTTTAGCGTTTATAATATTAGTCTGGATATATGCATGAGCTGTTGTTATGTTCACCGTCCTTGAGAGCATCTGAAGTAGAATAGCTTTTTCCTTCACAATATTTATTCTTATGTGTTTAAACTTGAGAGTTATATGAAACAATTCCCAGGGTCTCAGGTGCGGCTGGAGCAAAAATTGCAACTTTATGTTCGAAGTAGCGATTTCACGTGAAAATTTCATCGATACAACTTTTCATCAAGGTATAGAAAACAATGGGAGATAAATACCTGAGGCAAAGAATATTTTATAGAAGAAAGAAGATTTTGTTCCTCTGGGAATTTCTAAAAATACTTCCATAAATTTATCTAGGGAAACCTATAAAGGCTTAATTTTTGAAGATATTAAAAAAATATAAAGACATTTTGAAATTGTTCTCATTTTGATAAAAGGTCATTATCATCCCCCTTGACATTGTGATGCGTTGCCAGTATAAAATCTATAAAAAAAAACTATTCGCAATAATTGAGGAAGCTTTTTATTACATTAACAACTTTCATAAAAGCATTTCATTACAATATTTTATTCTTAAATTATCTAATATGAGAGTATAAAAAAAAGATAAAAAATCTTTCGAGTGTTTGAAATAAAAATGTGAGAAATTAATCTTACTTTAAAAAAAATAAACCTTCAAGATAGTTTTTGATTACAGGCCGTGGCCGAGATTACTGGGAGGTACTTCCCAGTCATTGTCGTCGTTGTATAGGCGTTGTTTTGGAATGCTGACTGACTGTACACACTTAGTTGCTATTAATCCTGTAACAAAAATACCGAGGTCATAAAGGTCGACGATGGAGCGATTTAGCCCAGAAAATAACTATCCTCGTAACTGCCAGTGTAACTGGTGTAACTGCCAGTGTAACTGGTGTAACTGCCAGTGTGGCCACGAGGAACGAGTCCTATTAAGGTACTGATACTCTTAGGTTCGTATTACAGAATGCTACTCAGAATCTGATCTATAATCAAGAAACAGTCATCTTTGTCATTTTGATAGTGAAAGAAATAGACAATCAATACTTAAGTATAGATCAACACTTGAGTCTCCTTTTGGAATACGGGCCTTACGCACCGACACGGAACCCAGCAAGCTGTTTGGCGTCGAACTTCGGTCGCAAACCAGGCGGCCCTTCACACCATAGATTTACAACAAATTGAGGTGGCGCTACCTAGGACTGATTGATAGGTGGCAGGTCACATTAATTTGTGTTTTCTTAGTCGCATCTTACGTCATACTATATAACTCCAGGTATACTATGCAGCGCCAGGATCCAAAAATAGAACGTTGATTTTTAAGAAACTTAATTACCCCACCCACGTTCACCAAGTTCAGTCTTCTCGCTCAGCTATTTTTATTTGTGACTTAAGCTGGTGACATACTCCATCCATTACACATAACCTAAAGATACCATCTGGGATAGTATTTTATTTCACTTTTTATGATTGAGGCTAAGAAGAAATGGCTAAGAAGTAAGCTTTTGTAATTAAAAGAATAGAAATACCTGCTATAGCTCCACTGACAATAGAAATTCCAAGTGTCATTAACAGTGCATACAATTGATTGAGAGCCAAATGACCTCCAGAAACGCTCGTCTGAAAAAATTTGTATATTATGTTAGTTTTTTTGTGCAATGATACCACAAAGGATGACATTACAATAATAAGAATTTTACAAAAGCGGAGTTATTCCACAAGAGGACGTCTTCTAGTAGACCTAGTAAGAGTACTAAAGAGAATAAATAGGTAAAATCGGCATGTAGGCTAGGTTAGGTTATTCTTTGTACAAGAAAAGGGTTTGGGCTGGGTGCTGATGAGTCAGTGAGTCAGGACCGGCATTTTCATAATTATATTAAAATAAGTATATTATGAACTAAGTCATTAGCACAATATTTGTAGTGGGGTTAGTGAGATAATGGAGTGGACCATCTTAAAATAACATGAAGCCCGTATTCATGAAAGCGTCTCAGTCGTGAATCTAGCTTCAGTTGCACTGAGTGACATCTGTTGAGTCACTCAGCAGATGTCAGGTCTGATCTTTGTTTACATGAGTCCAGTGTTGTCAACTAGACTGATACGAAATATGCTAAAGTGCTACTTAAAAACTAACAAACATGCTATTTTTTTATTGAATTTTATACATATATTGGATAAACTGTTAAAATAAAATGATAATTTAATTTAAATTTAAATCAACAGTAAAAGTGACCGGAGACATATGATTTAGATAAAAAAATATAAAGTCGCATCTTACGTCATCTTACGTCGTTTAGATTCTCAGATGGAGATAAAGATTATTTGGCTTATATTATTTGAAAACTTGACTGTTTATTTGGAAACTTGGAATCACCTATTCTAAGTATTCTAATAAGATAAGATAAGATATTTTATTTCATAAAAACTTAAGCCTAAATACAAAAATGTATAATGATAAAATTGTTTACTTGTCAACTTAATTAAGTAGTACAAATGCTTGTTAAATAATGATACATGCTAAATTTATATTACAAAATGGTTAGTAGGTCAGGTATGCTATATTATGATACCTAAACTAAGTAAAATTTTTTACTTGTATCTTAGGTATCATGGGTTAGTAATATTCAAATTAGTGCTTTAACTAACAATATTTCTTATAGAACAAACAGTCCATCTTGATTTTAATCAACGTAACTGTAGACATAGAAGTAGAAGACTGAGGTCCGAATCACAGAACGCGACTCAGACTCTGAACTATACTTAAGCAGCAGTCGTCTTTGTCATGTTGATAGTGAGAGAAAGAGACAATCAATACTTAAGTATAGTTCAAGAGTCGAGTCTCCTTCTAATAATGCGGGCCTGGGAGTCTGAATCATATGTCATAGGTATCTACATAATCAAAAATAAAAACAATTATGGGAGGGAAATCCCCTAGAAATCTTGGAACAGACGTAGTTGTTCGTTTCATGTATACATTTTATTAAACTAAAAGAATTTTCGTGCTATATGTATTTAAAATAGAATATTAGGTATAATGTTTATTTTTCATATGTTTGCTAACAAAATATGCTTTATTCTAATTGAGAAAATATTCTTCTAAACGGAAAGAATATGTGCCAAATTTAACATAAAAAATGCTAAATTGGCAACACGGCATGAGTCGGAGTTTCAGCTGACAGCTGACATAATTCAACTTGAAATGCTTTCTTGAATAAGATCAATGCTTAAGATTTGATTTAATCTCAAATCTAGTCTTGAATTTTTGAGTTCAAATTGACACTTGAGACGCCTTCATGAATACAGGCCGAGGTGTCGTAAAAGGTGACTAAGAGGTTTCTAAGTTTGGTTTCAAACATGCTCGCAACTGCACACAAATAAAATGCAAACACAATACATGCACCAGCCGACCCAGGTCACGCTAACGTTCGAACTTACCGCCGATTGCGGTAAGTTTGAACGTGTTTACCAAAACTAAACCGCTCACGCGTTTCCTTTGTATTCAGCCCGGAATACCATGGAAAGGTGAGCAATTAAGCTTTGGTAAACACGTTCAAACTTACCGCAAATGGGGGGCCAGTTTTCTCTCTTTCAAAGAGTCTGTTATACTAATAAACCTCGTGTATACTTTATCTTTAAAAGTTTATAGAAAATCGAACTCTACTGTGTAGTTATTATATATTTCACTAGCTTTCCGCCCGAGACTTCGTTCCCGTAAGAATTCGGGAAAATTATATAGTCTTTATTACCCGATAATAAGATAACTTTCTATAGATTTTTTTTTTTAAATCTGTTCTGAAGTTCTAGAGATTACTTCCTACAAACTAACTTATAAATTTACAAATTTAACGTACCTATTTATAAGATGAACAAAGATAGATTGAATAGGCGTAGGTAGCGTCCATTAGAATAATTAGGTACTTTATACCTGTACTTACATTATTTTTTGCAACAGTAAACACTGAATCAAACTCAGGGCCATAGTCCTTCGCAGTTGCAAAGGCAGCAACAATAATCGATACTATTCCAGAAAGCACGCCAGGCATTCCATGGAGGTTGTTCACTCCACAAGTATCCTTAATTCCCAATTTGTCTAATTTTGGCTGTAAACATAAAACGAAACGTTTCTATATTAAAGCTTGAATCAACTTTTGGTTTTGTCAAAAAAAAATTGAGGAATGAAAAAGTGAAATAAGCTGTGCGAGATAAGTAACGTCTTCTCAAACCATTTCCTAGTAGCTGTGGTATCTCGTTGGCTGTTAAGATGGATATTTCCATTATATTTCACCATGCACGTAGCACCAAGGGTTTTAAAACCACTGATGCTCTGCCTACCCCGTTAGAAATTGTAGGTGTGAGCATATGTATATGGTTAATGTAGGCTCTTGATACTCCAGATAACACTGCTTACTGGATAGGATCATGGTCGCAGTAGGTATACAGTACACATTTAATCGCATGTGTAGAATGTGTCACGATATATTTTCTTTTTCAATCAAATTATATTTCTTGAGCATTTTTGCATGCTTATTACTAGACCAGCAAAACATGATTGTGCATAGATATTTAAGTTGACCATCTGTATTATACCATGTTTTACGAAATTAAATAATATTGATTGATTGAGGGTTTAATGAAGTGCCACCCTCATCATGACACTCATCATACAAATAAAACAAATTCCAAAACATACAAATTAATTCCTATCCTTCAAATATTTTTATATAAACAGATAAGCATCTTACTGTTAGGAACCGATATCCAAGCACACTTAGAACCCCAGCACCAGAGCCAACAACCAAAGCACCTCCAGGTGATATAAACATATTGGCCACAGCACCAATAGCAACACCACCTGCCAAGGTAGAGTTCTGAATGTGGACCATGTCAAATCTTGCCTTCTTATTGTGGTCTATTAGTGAAGACATAGCAAATGCAGCCACCTGGAAACGAAAACCAGTTTTATTCTGTAGCAATGTTTAAAGAAAAAAAGGTATAGTCTAGTACTAAAAAATATACTATAATGCTTACCCCTTCAAATGTCTTATGATTTTTTTTATTTAACACTTTTCGGAATTAAAACATGAAGGTAATTATTTCGAAGCAAGTGTAAACAAAACTGAAAATAAATAATACTTACAGTACTGGCGCATAGCGATAAATAGGTGTTTAAGACACATCTTTCATGCTCTTTACTGTCCATACCAGCTAGAGCAGAATTGAAGCTTGGCCAGTAAATCCATAAGAATAATGTTCCTAGAATCATAAAACCAGTATAAAGTTAGAATCTTAAGTTAACGTGACAGCTATACGTTACTAGAGTTTGAAAAGGGTTACGCTAAATGTTGTTCGCCCCAATAAATAGGCCCTTTCGGTGAAAGTCGTCATGATATCAGGAATGAAACAGGGAAATTCCTATTAACTAATAATATCTCTAAAAGACTGACTATCGACACAATAACTTTCAAGACAAAATAACCTTAATTATCATTTAGTTCAAAGCATCATATTTAGATGGCGTTGCCTGTCAAAGGAATTTCAGACGTTATTTAAACCTATGTTAAAAAACTGTTTAAAAAAAGGTTGTCAACAGATAGGTACCTGTTATTATATTTTATTAACTGAGTTTGAAAAATAAGTAGGATATAAGTTACATATTCTTACCAATCATTGCTGTTATATCACTTATGTAGCTAGGTCCGTTTAAAACGCTTGACTCAAATTCAAATTTATTTTTTGCTTTTCTAAATTTGGTCATCATGAAGCTCGCACTAAGGCCAAAGTAAGCTCCGAACGTATGAATGGCTATAGAGCCTCCTACATCAGCTGCCTGAAAAATTCGATCATAAATTTTAGTCTACACACACACATTTTCACGTTCAGCGTATTGCCTAGTCTATATGAGAGGGGAGTACCTACGCAAAACGTGATGCTAAAAGCGCTAAATAATTCCTCTTTAACTCTTTATGGTGAATTGAGTATGTCTTTTTTCAAAAATGTTTGTCCAGCAATAAATTTTCATGGGCTAAATATTTTGATGTCGAACTAAAAGTACTGCAGTAATAATAATTCGGGAGCTCAGTTGCGGGCATTTTTAATTCTGACTTAAATTTTACCAGAATAGTTAACAACAGCCTCAAATCATAACATTTATAATTGTCATTACCATTTATTTTACTATTAGCTATATTATATAATCGCTGTCAAATAATAAAGTCATAGTCATAATCGAGAGGTAAATTTCTATCGAACCAAACATTTCTACATGCTGAATCACCTTTTTAAAAAGTATTGTAAGACATATAAATGAGGAAGGATGAAGTTAATATACACACAGTACCTCAAACTTTGATTCCATGAGATAAATGTTCAGGCTTGCGAATACAATTTCGACTTTTGCCAAAAATAGCAATTGATTGCAAGATGCCACTCCTAATAACGCACCCATAGTAATTAGTACTGTTGCTGCCATAATGTCTGCCTCTGCAACCAGGAAAAAATGTACAACGTAATTATGACGACGCTAGAGGAAATACCTACAATAACAATAAAAGAGTGTGTTTTCCAAGATTAGAATATTGTTCGCAACATTAGGCTTACTTTATTCGTAGTTGGTAAGCTAGTTAGCAAGCCACTCAGGATCTGGTGGTCACAACATTGTGACTATCAGGATTTTTTATTTGTAGTCACACTGCTAATTTTTCGTCACCTTTTGCCATGCAAGTACTAGATGTGAAAAAATACCGATGTAAAAATGCAGTTTTAGTTGAATTCATCTTATCCTGTTGAGACTGATATAATAAGTGTGAAAGTGAGTTTGTTTGTTACTTCTTCACATATCGTAACAAACCGATGTGATTTTATGTCACAGGAAAAGTGACGTAGCTTTCTCTTTCAAAGAGTTATTCACTGACTCTCGGATCAATCAGGATTTTTCTCGGTTAATTACTTTTATCGGTCATGCAAGTAATTGAACCGACGTCAAAATATATTGTTCCTCTATATACATTACCTCCTGCAATCTGTACGCTTTCTGCTTTACCAGTATCGCTATTTATCATTCATAAAATTATTTCGGCCCTTTTGAAAGTGGGTCAACTTTCAATAAAAATCATTATTATTTTCATTCTTTTCACAAGTTCTGTTTATTACATTCATAAAATATATTTTTTTATTAGGGGAAGATATTTTACTACAAACATTATTTTCGAAGATCATGGTTAATTCATGAAATAATGAGAAGCAAATGAAAAACCCGAGGCACGGGGAGGCCCGTGCCCCTCGGTGGGGACGTATATGGGCTGGTAAATAAAAAAAAATGAAAAGCCAAGGGCGATGTCGCCCTGGCTTGCGTAGAGTAGGTAAATGTGTAACCTGACGAGCTGTTCTCTGTATCTTATAATAAATATAAGTAATAAATATGGAAATTAAGTAAATACTGATTATACTAAATTCAATCGATTTTTATTGATAATAATATTTATGTTAGGCAAGAACTAGTTGATCATGACAACTAAGAAAAGGTGATGAAAAATTTTCAGTTTAACTACCAAGAAAAAAATACTGTCAGTCACACGGGTATGATAAACTGTTTTAATCACGAGTCAGTCTTCAATCATGTTTTATAGTTCATCGTGTTAAAAAAAAACTTACTGCAAAAGTTTGCAGAGCAAAAAGTATATTTATTTATAGTTTGCAGCGTCGATTTCCTGGGTTCTTACATGAAGTAAAAATTATAACTTACCTAAAATCGTTTGTTTATCGATTTGAAGTTTCCCGTGTTCATAATAGCCAAACTGACATATGATAGCCCATTGCACGGATAGAGCTGCTAGTAAAAAGTTGAATCCAGTTGCACTGTAGCCATATCTTCTGAGGAAGGTCATTAGGTACGCAAAACCGATGAAAATCATTACATGAGTGCCTTCGAATCCTGAAAGGAAAATAAGAAAGAAATGGTTATTAAATTAAAAAAATACAAACAGAAACTAGGTATTAAGAACCTTTGAATAAAATAACATCTTTGCTTTATCTGCTATGCTAGCATACGCACCATGTGTAACCATACTAGAAGCCACCAATGCAGTGTAATCTTGAATGAAGGAGTATCCAAGATTATAATACTAAAATATTCTCTAATAGTGACACAGTACTAAAAACCCTTGAGAGCAATAGTTACCAAAAGCATCAAGCGCTGAACAGAATAGTGTCAGCCAACAGGGTCAATTGGTCATCCTACAATAGATCAAGGGGTATAGTGGATTAACAGGTAACGACGCAGCCGGCATTTTGGCTAGGAAGGAATCAGACACCACCTTGGCTGTCCCTGTGCCAATTATCCGAATTACCTTTAGCCAATTTCGTACTTGGATTTGCGCTCGCACCCTTTCATAACAAATCGATTGATGGAACAATATAACTTGCTCTGTTCCGTAGGTATGGAGGAGTACCAGTGCCTTAATAGGCATTTTCTGGGTTAACTCGCTCCATCGTCGACCTCATCTGTGACCTTGGTCAAGAGTTAACCCATCTTATAATTTAAAAAAAAAAAACTTGTCGGCAGTCGAAGGAGGCCCTAAGGGGGCCTACTCCGCGCGTGACACCAAGACTGCTCAGCCTAAGCAGAAACAACTTGCGAATAATGGTGGGGTACCCTCACGACCTACTGTGCTTTATACAAGCACTTATTCGTTTGAAACGCCACCAACAGCCCCCTTTGTAGGGAATACCTAGACTGATGTAACAGTCACCCACGTAATACTGAAATGCAGACCAACGGGCAAACATCCTACCGAGAATTAGATTGCTTCGTGAAGCTTGCGAAATCTACAGGACGATTCTAAGCTTCTAGTTGGAGCTGAGGTGGCTGGAATAGCCACCAACCCACACAATGGGCTATTTTAGAGCCTAAATGTGAAAACGGGAGCCTCTATCAACTATCCCCTCTGGGTGCCGAAATTCAAACGTAATTTGGTAGTATCTCATTGCGAAAGGGACATAGAACCAATCAAAACAGTTTCGGCCAAACACAGAACTTCTGACGCAATAATTGCTTCGTCATCTCTATAATTAATTTTGTTATCCATTACCTGGTCTAACTTACAAGCGAGGAAATATCTAAAGTAGACTATTCATTTAATATGTTTTTACAGTTACTTACCTACATATTATTATAAAAGTTTTTTTTTGTTTTTACTTATGTACTTTACTGAGGCTCTTACGGAGTGCACGCAGTCTCTTAAGACTGAAAGTATTACCATGATTTCATCTGATCAGGTTTCCCTAGTTATCAGGGTCATGGAGATCAGCTGGCTGTCGCTCGTAATAACCTTCTACATTTTGGATCACAGTCAAGCGTACCTGAATGAGAACCTTGACTAAGCGCTCGCTAGGAATAAGAAGATGATATGTAATCTTAATGAATTTTATATTAGGATTCGGTATTTTCTTTGCTAATTCATATCAGAACTAATAACGTTTTTAGCAAGAGGCGCTATCAAAAACCTGCTCTATTACTATGAAATAATAGTTTGTTAGTTTTTTTGCATTGTGTTGTAATAAGTGTTATTAAAACCGAAGTAAGTAGTACTTATTTTTTTTTTTTAAATTATAACCGAAGTAGTACTTATTCCTTACTTTATGAACTCTTTAATTAAATTACATAGTAAGTAATTTATACGTGCAACATTTTTTTTTTGCTACACACTCAAAGGCCCACACTAAGGTTTTCCCTTGTGTCGTGGGTCCCTCGGAACACACATAAAGACAAACACAAACACCCATGACTCAAAAACAAACATCTGCTTTTCACACAAATGTTTGCCCCGACTGGGGATCGAACCCAGGACCCGCCGATCAAGAGGCAGCGTCACTACCACTCGACCAAACCGGCCGTCAATAACTTTGATCAAAGCAAGTCGAGATGAAAATGAAATTGCTCCCTAATATTCCACACTAATGCGCAATTTCGATGGATTAATTCGATTCTGCGTAGATACGAAACGAAACATATAAGGTTTTCGATCATTTATTACTTATTCCTCCTTTCCTATAACGTGGGTAGATTGTAGATGAAATTACTCAGTGTAGGATCAAGAGATATATCCGGTAATAAGAGATGATTGTTCTGAGTAAGCTCGCGGGTATCGATAACAATGGGAGCGTATATATTTGTTGTCCTTTGTCGGTTTTTCTTTTATTACTAGCTTAACGTATGGGACTTAGTTCATATGGAATAAAAGAAATTAAAAATAGAGAGAGTGTCATCCCCTACTCATATAATTATAGCATAAGCGCTCGTAGCCCAGTGGCGCTCGCCGATCTCAACCGATCAGTGAGGTTTAGCAACGCACCCATACAGGGGAAGGGAACCAGATGGGTGACCAAAGTGGCAATTTATCACTTTTTACAGTCGTTAAAACAGTCGAAAAACTCTGACGGTTCCGGTCAATTACGGCCACTTCCTAGTACGGCCACCACACAATTGCCTTGTTCGACCACTTCCCTGTTCGGCCACTTCCTTGATGGGCTACTACCTAGATTCCTTGTTCGTCCATTTCACAGTACGGCCATTTCCTTGAACGACCACCACCCAAATTCCTTGTTCGGCCACTTCACAGTACGGCCAATTCCTTGTTCGGCCATTTTACAGTACGGCCATTCCTCAAACGGCCACCACCTAAATTCCTTGTTCGGCCACTTCCCAGTTTACTCATTTCTTCATAGGAAGTGACTTTACTTGACCGGATTCTTCTGGAGGGACCACCACCCAAAAATCGCCATATAAAATTCCAACGTTTTAATTTTAATAAAAAAGCCGAAGGGTGTGTATGTATGAAGCAAATATCTAAAAGTCGCGAAATGTTAGCTACTTTCAAAATATTATCTTACCCTAACCTGCCCCAAACCACTTTAAGGGCCATTAAGTTGAACTCCCATTATGGCTTTTGAAATGGTTAATGGGTGTAACTAAGTTAGGTTATGAAAAGAAGAGAACCTTTCAGTATTTTAGGATTAGATCTCAGTAACGTGACACTTTAGGATACCATGTTACCTGACATTTTTTGTTCGTCTATCTATATGTCCTCTACCCATATACGTATATACCACCTTCATCGTGCGCCGCGATTTTTAAAAAATAACAAAATGGCGGCGGGTTGCTAGAAAAGTTCAAACCCCTTTGTAATATTGGGGTGAACGATATGTAAACGATAGTTTTGCGATACTTGTAGCTATTCTGACATTTGTGCTGGCTCTCAGTACGTGGCGTGGGTTTGGAGTCATGGTATTAATTAAAATAACGGTAACATTATCAACTGTAACAATGCCACACATTCGTGGCAAGTGGCCCTTCAAGGAAAAGGCCCTTTACGGAAAGTGGCCCTACAAGGAATTGGCCATTCATAGGAAGTGGCCTTTCAGGGAAAGTGGCCCTTCAGGGAAAGTGGCCCTTCAAGGAAAGTGGCCCTTCGAGGAAAAGTGGTAAGTGGCCTATATGGGAAGTGGCCGTTCGGGGAAGTGGCCGTTTGCGGTAGGTGGTCATTCATAGGAAGTGGCCCTACTTGACCGGATTCACTCTGACACCAGGGTTAGCCAAGTTCACCACATACTTGACTATACCTACACGATAAGAAGAAGAAGACCCCCTACTATGATCGAACCCATGACAGCACTACTTGTTTTTTTTTTTAACAAATGGTTGGAATTGATCATGTGCATATGATATGTACAATATTCCTAATTCATCGATTACCTCCATTTTCCGTAGGAGTTTTGGAAAATCCATTCTTAGTGCTTGTCTCCGTTGCCTAAAGAACCTCTTGCCATTTTAGAATCTATACCCAGCAAATTCTGCTGTGCGTTGTTCGACCAGACAAGTTTCTTCCTCTAAGGATAAAAGTATAATTTGGGTCTACCAAAGTAAATAAAATGTTTTTGTTTATGTATTTAATAAAAAACTGACTATAAGCATTATAAATTCATACAAACATAACTACAATGGTCAGGATGTTTCCATAGACTAAATATGTAACAACAGAGTATGTAACAACAAAATGATAACAACAGAGTAGGTTGATAAAGTTAGAATTCATTGCTGAAGACAGTAATTTTAAAAAAAATTGCGGACTATTAGTTGTTTAGCTATGTTCAAAATAAACTGAGCATAAAACACTGACTTGCAAGTAGCGTTTTTGGTCTAATTAATGAAGATAATGAAGTGGTAATTTAATAACTAGTTATTTTATTGTGTTGTTTTTGGAATAAGTGCCATCAATTTATATAAACGAACATGGGCAGTCGAATCATAAGAATTATAAGTTTGTCCATGTCATAAAAAGCGAAGGGGAGATTATTCCTGTTGTTAGCAAAAAAATTAACTATCCCGAGTATTTTAAAAATTACATGTTAGAAAATGTTTAAAAGCTCTAAAACTAAAAAAATTGTCCCCCGACATTTGATTGCATATAACTTTTAAACGATTTAACCAATTTTGATCAATTATAGCTAAGCACTATTTTGATTACGTCAGGCTTTCGAACAAAAAAAAACCGCATCGAAATCGGTCTATTCGTTTACGAGCTACGATGCCACAGACAAACACACGGATACACACGTGAAACTTATAACACCCTTCCTTTTTTCGGGGGTTAAAAAAAGAGAAATCCGAAGGTTATTTCCCAGCCAGAGCAGCACAGGTGCTCATATAATTTTTGATTCAGTGGGTTGATTAGAAGTTTTATCTGTCTCTAAAATCTACATAACCAAGTACCTTAAGAAAATATATGTTTATTAGCGTGAGTTATTTATTCAAAACAGGATGCGATAATAAATAAGGTCAATAATGATAATGAAAGAGAGGTATTGTTGAAAATGTTTAACAACGTCTCATTAGGAGACCCAATGCTGAATTAATGTGAAGCAAAAAAGTGAGTCTTCTTTTGTTAGATGTTTAAGGCCCGCGTCCGTTGTTATTCCTTATTCTTAATGACTTATTTAATTTTTCTAAAGTACCTAAGAAAATATAAAACGGAAGTATGTTTCTTTTTACTATACCTACTCGGGAAGTACGTACTTACGCAAAAACGAAAAAGGCAATACGTCTTTATTTCCATTAGAGAAAAATTTGTATCAAAACACTTTCAAAGCCTGCTGACCAGGCATTGTAATATAACATTATAATTTATAATTTTTTTATTTATTTTCCCAGTTATGAGAATTACATATGTTTTATCACAAATCGATTTGTAAGTGCCTTTGTTTTTTAATTAAATAATGATGTGTATATCTAAGAATGTAAGAAAGGTTGTATCTATCTAAGAAATGTTGTATAAAAATGTATAAAGACGTATATGTTGCTTATTAAGAAAATAAATGATGTTTAAACAACCTTGATTATAAAGTTATATTTTTGCTGAGTTAAAAACAAACCGAGTAAGCTGACATTTTTACAGCATCAGGATTAATGCATCATGTTCATGTGGCATGATATGACCTACAGCCATTTCGCTTGGATTTTTTTTTAAAAAAGGGGATTTATTCGCAAAATTGCTGCAAGCTTGAGCTCCATAAATAAATTCTATTGTTTACATGGCTTCTGTATAGAATAACGGCTGGATCATCAAATATTTATGAGTTCAGGCAGATGCTTTTTCGTAAAATCCGAAAAGCTGTAAAAGAGTCGTAATCATTGATGGCAGCTATTTTACTCAAAGTGGAGAACTTATTTTATTGATAAGTAGAAGATGCCCGGGACTTCGTTTTCGTGGAAATTGGGTAAAGTTCTTCCTAATTGATACTGAAAAATTCAGATTTTGGGTTTAGGCATTAGCGTTAGGTGTTGATGAAGCAGTGAGTCAGGACAGGACCCTGTATGTTTGAGTTTTTCTCCCGCAATTTTTACACGGAGAACTGAAAAAAAAAAAAAAGTCTCCCGACCGGCATTCATACCAGTGTCTATAGAGCCTTTAATAGGAAACTGTATAAGCCCGTTGGACTACAGGTTCTATTTGTTGATGAAAATTTACGAACTCATTTTACAAGTATTTCTTTTACGCCGATTTCCCATGGTAATTTCGGAAAATACTCTCTTAATGGATGCCAAAACCCATCGTATTATAAGAAACACGCTCTCCAAATTTTACGTCTCATGATGAGCGGTGTTGGCTGTGCGTTGACCCATCATTGAGTCAGTCAGGACAAAGCCTTGAGATATGTAGAGGAAAAAAAAGAGAAGAAAACACTCAATTAAATTGACATACTCAATCTAGAAAAGAGTGAATAACTAAACAAATACATAATTATAAATATTACTTCTTTAGCTAGATTTAAGAAGATGAAAGAATGATTAGAAAGTTACTTTATTCCCGATGGACATAGGCTACATAATTTTCCTAAATTCCCACGTGAACGAAGTCCCAAGCGGAATGCTAGTAAGTAATAAGTTGATATTCTAGTATAACTAGCTTTCCGCCCGGGACTTCGTTCCCGTGGGAATTTGGGAAAATTATGTAGCGGGAATAATGTAGTTTTGGAGCCTATTCAATGCAAACAAACAAACAATCAAATCATTCCTCTTTATAATATTAGTATAGATAATATCTCTGCATGTGCTTTTTCCTCAAGAAATCAGTTTTTTATTTTTATTTAGTAATATTATGTTAAGTTATTTACGTTTAATTGATAAAAATCTCTTACGCTGTCTTATGTGATCAGTTATTAAAAAACTTTTACAAGTTTTATTATACTGTTTAAGCTTCTTGCGGTTACTATTTGCAACAGCAACAGCGCCGAAATATCTGACACTCATTTAAAACAAACATTACGGTGTTCATTGATGGGTTAAATTCTTATCCATTACAATAAGTTTAAATCTTCATAACCTCTATTGCATACATTCCAGGACCCATCCCATGCGTTTTAATTGACCCCATTAAATACACATAAGTATGAAATTGAAGCTGAGTCTCAAATATCCGTCTAGATATAATAAGTCCGAGTCATAAAGACAGCTAATTGAGACATGTTTCCCACAATTATTTTACAGCAATTACGTTTCAAGTCCAGATTAATCCTCTCGGGTGGTAAGGGTTAACAGGAATTTATAAATTGAATATAATTAGTACTTCACAGATGGTGAGGACAAGTGTTTTTTTTTTTATAGTTCCTCTGCGGATGACAGTTTGCTTGTAACAAAACCACATATGACCACTGCCCCATGTTTCTCGATTTGTGTGTTCTTAGTGTACTTTTACTTTTCAATATAATATTATATATACTAAGAACACACAAACCGAGAAACATGGGGCAGTGATCATATGTGGTTTTATTGTTTTAAGCAATTTGTTACAAGCCAACTTTGTTACAGAAAAGTCGTATCTGGAATCTTATAAGCAGTGCTGCTATTTTTGATAACGAATGGATAAAATGTCAATACGATGGGCATATTATATCAATTTATTTTTAAAAAAGACTACTTTATAGACGAATGGACTGTCTAAACTTCGCATAACGTAGTGGCTCTCAAGAGTTTTGAGAAATGTACAATTTCCTTTGTGGAAGTTCTAAAAGTACAGCATAACTGAATACCTAAATATTTCTCAGTATTCAGAATTTTGTATCGGCAAAGCAGAAACGCTACAAATTTAGTGAGTGTTATATTTCTACCTCTTGAGAAATATAAAACTTAGAAAATAAGAAAAGAAATATCGTGATGAAATAAATGTATTTTTTATAAACTTACATTCACAATAAATAAAGAAACCTGACCACGAAAAATTAAAATACTTTTCAAATAGCCTTCTTTTAATTTAAGTAAATAACACTTCTTTTTTTGGTAGTTATTCAAAAATAAGGGCTGGGCAACAACCACTAACTTTTGATTACATAGGGTGAAAGCCTCTCTGCAGCATCCTTCCGCCTAGCAATTTTTCTACTTGTTCATCCTAAAGCGATTGCTATATGACCTCCGTGGCCCTGTTATCAGGGGAACCTAACAGGATTGGTTCATGTTTCCATATGATGTATTCGCTGACCGTAAGTTCATCAGTTAGAGTGCAACTAAAGTACATAAGTTCGTCACACATCAGATAATATGCGCCGATCTGTCGGCGTGATCTATATGTATAACCGTGCCAAATTTCAGCTCTGTAGTACATGATCAATATTAGTAAAGAAATTCATAATTAACCCTACAATGTTTGGCACTTGGTCAACACTTGTGTTTAAAATTTTTTTTTTATTAAAATTAATGTTTCGCAAACGGACTGCTGAATTGAAAAACGTTTTTATTAATCCCCTATCTTTAAAAAAACTATCATATGACACCCCACTCAATGATTCTGGCGAGAAAAGAAAATCCATTGCCCGTTCACGTGTATGGGACACACCCGAAAAAAAATTTTTTCTAAGATTTTATTATACTGTTCTATCGGCGTAATCGATATGTATGACCATGCCAAATTTCAGCTCTGTAATACCAAGGGTATCTTAGAAAATGCGCGGACAGACGGACATGACGAAACTATAAGGGTTCGTAGATTACTACGGAACCCTTAGAAGAGTAGCTCTTGGTCAGATGGTTATGTCCGACAAATCTCGATAGCGAAGGGGTGGTACCCAGCAGTTCAAAAAAAACTTTTGCATATTTGTCCGAATTTAGCCAATATACGCCATTATGTGATTATTTTAATGAACTTCATACCAAGTCAAAGGCCATTTGAGAAAAGTGACACCAGGGTTAGTTGACTTACTTGTTTGTGGCTTATACTTGATTGTTAGCTACATACACAAAAAGGAAAAAAGAATTGATTTTGTCGAATACAGAGAATAACATAGAACCCACTTACCGTCAATTGGGGTAGTAGCACCCTTCCTCTTGTAGTCCACCAACACGAAAAATAATATTATGAGTATGACTTGAAATACAAAAAGGCCTGAATATTTCCATCTTTTAACTGGTCGCTCATCATCCTGGGAATTTTTGTTGTCCATTGCCTCTGATGTTTGTTCCAGTGTTGTGACATCTAGTGTCACGACTGGTGGATGCTGAAATGTAAACATAGACAGTAGTAGTTTTCTTATATCCATCAGGATAGGCAAAGGATGAAGCCATACAGCCAAATCTTTTTATGTAAAGACACTAATTTTATTTCTACTCAGAACACATCTTATATGTATGTATTTTACAAAGGGCAATAATGAGTTTCAAAGTTTATAACAATAGTAGATGGGTGCTGCAGTGACAAAAAATGGCTTTAACTCAGCATTGTGAACGCTGGTATTCTGTTGGTTGGTTGTGACTTTTGAAACTACATGAATTAATTCCTTTTTTGATATTTAGTTGGTCTATTTTGTGTGAACTATATGGCCGCGATTGCTTATTTACACAAATTAAAAATAGTAATATGTCTAAAATATTTATATTAATAATTTCGTTTCGTGATGACGAATCTTGACGTTGTTGCTACTTTATTGATGGTAACACGTATTATTACAATAGATTACATGTAAATGTAAATCTATACAAATATTATAAAGAGGAAAGATTTGATTGTTTGTTTGTTTGCATTGAATAGGCTCCGAAACTACAGGACCGATTTGAAAAATTCTTTCACCATTAGAAAGCTACATTATCCCCGATTGACGTTGGCTACATAATTTTCCCGAATTCCCACGGGAACGAAGTCCCAGGCGGAATGCTAGTATTTGATATATTGACAGCATCTTTAGAGCTTGATTTCGTCCCTGTAGCATTAACAAGTAATAAAGTTAGCAAAGTGTCTTAATAGGCATTTTCTGGGTTAGGTAACTCACTCCTTCGTCGACCTCATCTATGACCTTGACCAAGATTGAGGTCAAGAGTTAACCCATCTTATAATAAAAAAAAAGTTAAATTACTTAAGGTCTTAAAATTCGAGCACTCACAAACAATAAGACCATTTAGGAGAGCATTATCGAATAGAATATTAGACACACGGTCAAAGTCCAAGTCATGATGATTTTCACTATTAATACTTAGTAAAAAACATACTATTTAGTGAACCAAGAGTAGATACAAAACATGTGGTTTAGCATTACAATATAAAGTACTAGTGCACATCAACGGCTCAATTTATACATACATACATACATACATACATACATACGCTCACGCCTGCCATCCCCAACGGGGTAGGCAGAGCATCAGTGGGTCTAGAAAACCACTTATTAATGCCACGTTTGACACAAATGGTGAGGGTTATTAGATGGAACATGTCGTGTAAAAGGTGGTCAGCCTTTCGCCCATGATACAGCAAGACCCTCACGTCCCATTTACTGATTTTTACAGTATGCCTGGGAAGAGTAGGTAGCTGGCACATTCTAAGTCGATTGATACTTAAATAAGAAAAAAAAGTAAATTAAGAAAAATGCTAATCATTACTGTGTCAATTAATAAGATTAATATACTAAAGAGTTATCCTCACAAAAATAATAATCATTGTAATATACAGATCGCAAAATAAATAACTTAATTTTAAAGCGGAAAATATTTAAAAACCTAATAAAATGAAAATTTTCCGATAGAAAAATTAAGAATGATGGCTTGAATTCAAGGTTTTAGTTTTTGCTAAGCTGTCACTGACATCCTGTACAACGCTCATTTATTTGCCATTAAAAATATATATTTTTTATCACAAAAGCGAAATACAAAAATGAATACTTACCATTTTGGCTTAAGTTGAGTATTTTTATGGATATCCTTTCAATACAACTGACAACCTGCAACACGAGTATTTTAATTATGATTCGTTACAATAATTTTAGTTATTTTTATTATTAGGATTTTTTTTTCATGCTGTGTTTTTTTTGTATACGTAGATATGTTGCGCGCTTGTTTACCCGCCCGTCGCCCGCCCGCCCGTCGCGCGCTTGTTTACGCGCTGTGCGATACAAATCCTGCACACACGGGTTTGCATGAATCGCGCGAGGGTTGTAAAATGACCAAATTAATAAATAAACATTGTTTCATTCAAACGCCGATGATGGTATTACTATGAATATAATGTAGTAATTACGCAAATACAGCATAAGTCTATGGCATAATTTTGTCGCATGTATCTCGTTCTACCTTCTCATTTTATCGCATAACGCCAGTACGTAACAGAGAGAACAACATCATCATATCATCATCATATCAGCCTATTGCAGTCCATTGCTGAACATAGGCCTCCCCCAAGGTGCGCCACTTCGCACGATCCTCCGCTTTTTTCATCCAGCCACTACCCGCTACCTTCTTTAGGTCATCTGACTATCTGGCTGAGGGGCGTCTTACAATACTTTTGCCAAGACGTGGTCTCCATTCGAGAACCTGTCTACTCCAACGCACGTCGGTTCTGCAACAGACATGGCCAACCCACTGCCACTTCAGGTTGCTACACTTTTGGATAATATATCCATCACTAAGAAAGTGTGCAAAACCCGCCTTAGTATAAACAGCGAACCCTTCCAGGCAACCCGAAAACTATATTGGTTTTTAGGGGACGCAAGACACGATTTCTTACATTATGAAATAATTTTTGGTCCCCACCTACAAAATTGCTGTTTTTTAAACAAATTGGGAAAGTAATGTTTTCATAAAAACATTTTTTAATATTTTTCGGGGATATGAAATCAAAATGTAACAAACATTTGTAAGAAGGTAGAGACAACATGCAGCTAATAATTTCCATATTTGGTTCACTGAAAGTGCCAATTGTAAGAAAATTACAGAGAAAATAAGCATTGAAACTTATATCCAGTCAAACAGACAGTATTTGAGCCTGGTTATTAGTTAAAAACCCAATGCGAAATTTTTAAATTGTACTCAAAATTCCTATAATTAAAGCATAAAGTAAAAATTTGCATATTATAATCAAAGGAAGTATGAACAAAATTGTAACTGAGAAAAAAAACAGCAATAACATAGGAACCCAATAGATTGGTACTTTATGCATACATCATACATACACACGCTCACGCCCATGATCCCTATCGGGGTAAGCAGAGCTTCAGTGGTTCTAGAAACATTTGACATAACATATTAGATGACACATGATGTATAACAATAATAGGTTGTCAACCTTTCGCCCATAACACAGCAAAACCCTCGCGTCCCACGTACTAACATTTACAGTATGACTGGGAACAGTTTGCAGCTGGTACATTCTATAGTTTCCTTTCACTCCCAGTCCAGCGTGGAAACCTTTGGTACTTAATGGGTACCATAAAACAAACCAAAACGGAGACAACTAAACGGCGGTTATCCTACTTATCATTTATCAAATGACTGTAATAATGACATAACAGATTACGTATGATAATACGGAGAGCATAATTAGTGCGGGTTGAAGATAATAGACCAAGGCGTAATAAAATACTGTAACTATAACACGTTATAAAACAAACAATATGTGAAACTGGATTATCTCTTACTAGCTTTCCGCCCGAGACTTCGTTCCCGTGGGAATTAGGGAAAATTATGTAGCTTATGTGTTAATCCAAGGTGTCAGCTATCTCCATACCAAATTTTATCAAAATTGGTCCCGCCGTTTGAGCGTGAAAGAGTAACAAACATCCATACATTTATCCATACATACATACAAACTTTCGCGTTTTTATTAATATTAGTAAAGATACAAAAGTAATTTATGAACTATTTTGTTTTTTTTTTAATAATTGTAGTCATGAGCATTTCAACTTTTTGTTTGTCATCAAAACAAATAGCTAAGCGGTTAAAATATAGGAGTTTTATAGTATGAGAGTTTGAACACAGTGTAACGACTTAAAGAGAACTAAAGGATTGTTTCTAAGAACGCGGTGGAAACTGCTACACCGACAAGAGCTCGGCTCTTAAAACTATGAATAAGAAAATTGAAATAAAACGACTAGGTTAAAACTTGGACTAAAATCAACCTGGCCTAACATAGCTACTAGTTTGGATTCCAGATCATCGCAAGGCTTATTCTATAGTTCAAAATTCAAATAAAAATAAATTTGTTAAGAACTCAATTTATTAGTTTCTAAATAACTTTCCAATTAGCTCTCTATTTGACTATAACAATTTGTTAAGAGGAAACGTGCTAAAAATTTACTACAAAAATTTACCGGTCCGCTAACAATTAAAACCAATTAACGCTACAAATTCGGACGCACCTCGCTTAAATTCTACAAAATTCAAATTGGATTTCGAGAACTTTCCAACTGTGAGAGTTGATAAAATTTATCATTTGTACTAATAGTCGCAAATTTAAACTTGGAATCGAACTAGCGGGCTGCAACGATGGTCATTATGCAATCGATTGCACTAACTCGATGAAAATTTTAGATTTACTGCCTTTCCACGAATATTTCACTATTTGCCAGTTGCTGGATTGGAACAGGAAAATAAACAAGAGCATATTTTTTTATAATTTGGGTCTTTTGTAGCATGAAATAAAGTGATATTAACTACTTATAAGGACTGAAATATAAAACAACTAGGATAAGAAGGATGACATCATTGTATTTATTTATTAAAATAGCTTCGGTCTGTCATTTTAAGTCTTTATATAAAAATAATATAAACATGATTGATTTAACCAAAAAAATAAATCACTTTAAATCACTTTTTTATATAAACCTAATAAAACTAAAATTTAAGGTGATTTCAAAAGCTAAGGTCATATTTTAAAACTGTAACATTTATTTTTGATACAATTAAATTATTTTTTCAAGAAATTAATTGTATTCGATTACATGTTTGACCAAAATGTTTGAATTAGAACTTGACCTGATACTATCTCGTTTAAATACAACATACATACATAATATAATATACACATACACATACACAACACACTCTCACGCCTATATCATCATGTGGTTCTAAGCATTTGACACCACGTTCATAAGCTAGTTGTTCATAACTTCCCGCCCATCCGAAGCGAGGTCCGCCCGGGATTTCGTTCCGGTGGGAATTTTGGGAATGAATTATACTCGCAAATCTTCTTCTTGAATCGCTCCATTTATTGGTGAAAACCATATGAAGACACGTTCTGTAGTTTTTGAGTTTATCGCGTTAGACAGACAGAGGATTTTCTTATTACGAGAGTTTTAAAGATACAAAAAAAATGTATGAATACTGAATTATCATAGCCATGCATCAATTTGAAAAAAAACAAATATTACTATATTCACCGTTCAAATCCAAATTGAAAAAAAATAAATAAACAAAACACTGCGCCCATCGGCGCTCCCGCAACTATGGATGTCAACTGACTGAATAGAGTAAGTTGAAACCCCAACGACTACACTCGAACTAATTCAGTGTTACTGTCAATATATAACGTGTGACTTTTGCCTGAATATCCAATTTTTGTTTGCACTTCTTAATTTTTTACAACTTTTCAAATGCGACTTAGTCCGCAACGATGTTTCCAGTGACTGTCTGTACAATCTTAAATAAAGTTTCAAACTGCTATGTAATACAGCCATTGTTAGCCATATTACTACGACAGAGTAAGCACTAAAGTTTACAAACATCGTTTTCAGTGTAAATTATTATGTTGCTAACACTATTGAAACTGGAGGAATCGGTACTACATTTATTATTGAAATTAAAACTTTATTCTAATAAAAATACTTGCATAATATATTGACTTATCCTGTGAGAGACATTTTCTTCTTATCGTGTGGAACTGTGACTATAATGTCTTTCAAAGCTAGCCAAACTTTAGGACGAGATTAAACCAAGTCAGAGGCCATTGTGCGGTTTCAAAACTCTGACACCAGGGTTAGCCAAGTTCACCACACACTTGACTATACCTACACGATAAGAAGAAGAAGGAGAAGAAGAAGGACACCACATGAAACTGAACAACCAGTATGAAATTCTCAAAAATATTGTCGTCTTTCCATAAAAATACAAATCAGCCTATGGCACAACTTGTCTGGAGAAGTGTTTTTTTTTTTCATATTCCATGTTCATGCTGATACAAATCCCTCATTTTTAGTAAGTAATTTAAAGTCGCCCAATATTTAAGATCAGTTACAATTATTCAAATATTAAATTTGTGTTTGGCAACATACAGCATTTTGTATGTTCTCGTTTTATCCGCGTAATTTTTATTTTAAGACACGTCGCGTTGTTCTTGCTTAAATAAGACCCATCGCTCATCGTCTATAGAGAACGTACCACATTCACATAACAGTAATATTGACATAATATGAAAGCGTATTTCTATACCTTTGAATGATTTTCATCCACCCATTACTGTTAAAAAAATACATTAGTATCCTTTCTTTATTTTTCTTCAACTTTAGAAAGCGGCACGAATATGCTGGAAACAAAAAATAAAATTTCAACTGAAATATTTAAAAAATAAGAGTGCATTCCCCAATCCTCATCCTCATAATAAAAGCAGTTGTTAATTTTAGTTCAACAATTAACCTATTAATTAATTTAAATACACAAGCGGAAACTACAATTTGCAATGACTCAACTTCATTAACATACATTACACTCACGTTTTTATTCCCAAATGAGGTAAGCAGAGCTGTATTACAAAAAAAAGTAAACCGAAAGGATTTTACGAGAGAGAAGCGACTGACACTACCGCTGTATAATATTACAGATAATGTGAAGCAAAACTGATAAAATAATAGAGGATGCCCGGGACTTAGTTCCCGTGGAAATTGTGTGAAAATCCTTTCTAATAAGAAAAAGTACCGTATAAAAAGAACTTTTTCGCCAAACAGCTTTCAAGGTCCGGGTTTGGTCTGGGTGTTCATGAATTTATTGAGCCAGGACCTGCAATTTTCAAATATTAAAGATTTTTTTTCTTGTCTTGTCAACAGACTATATTAAAAAAAGGCAGACAAACAAACACACAGCGAAGGTTTACTTGTAGGATCCAGTTACTAACATAACGGAACTCGGGAAACAATTCCAATAATATCTGAATCAAACTGCAGAATTAAATTCGGATTAATGGTTTAACTGCAACATATCCGCTTTTGTCTAATATTGCGACATGAACATAAACGACATATGTAACATGGAAGTGTAGTAACTGAGAGTATATCTACATGTGAAATGAATGCTCAGGAATGTCTATAATTTTGTCACTTTTTCTTTTGCGATACTCATCATCCATAGAAAGATTCGAATCTGTTAAAAAATCGAGTAGATAGGCTTCTTTTGGGTGAGTTTGCAATGTCGTTGGCCACATTTTTGTGTCTGGGCTAGAATGTCATCAAGAGCAAACCCATTTATTATAAAAAAGCTGTTAAGAATTTAGAATTAACTGATTCCACATTGACCCCGAAGTAATGGAAAATTGCAGCAACTGTGTAAAAACTGTGGCAATTTTTTTTTAAATATAATTATTAAATTAAATTTATTTAGAGACACTTTTGACTTTGACACACTGATTGCAATAAGGTTGTATTTTATTAGTTAACTTTTAAGATGCTCACTGAAAGCGATACTCTTCCTTCGTTTATTATCGCGTGGGTATAATCAAGTTTACTAACCCAGGTGTCAGAGTTCTCTGGTTACGAAAATAAACTTTCAAACCACCTTGGTTGATCTACAGTAGTCAATCGATAACAGCACGGGACTTAATGTTACCTCTGAAGCACGAAAATGGTTATCATAAATTGCCACTATGGTCCCTTGGTGATCGTACTATGGTAATCTAATTTATTTAAATTGAAGGTACTGACTTACTGACTCATCAATGCCCAGGGCCCCGATTCTGTAACTTCAGTTGTATGTCGATAGAATGGAGGCCATTTTGTCTGTTCAGGTGGCGAAATTAAGAACTATTAAATTTTCATATACTTTCTGACAACCACCCCGATCAGCAGCGCCGCCACCAGCTGGGCTTATGATGATCGCCATGCACTGACATTATTTTTTCTATATCTATGTCGCCATGACATATTATCTCACGCGCTATCTCATGGTCACGTGACTGTTTCGACCAATGAGATTACGAGAAAGCGTCACGTGACCACGAGATAACGCGTGAGATAATATGTCGTTGCGATCATCATAGCCCGGCTGAACGGATAAAATGGCGATCATTCCATCGACACGCAACTGAAGTTACAGAATCGGAGCCCAGCTTAAACGCTTAAATCTAGAAAGCTGAAATTTGGCACAAAGGTATACCTTTACGTGGGAAAGGAAAAATAAAGTATTTTACGAAATTCCCACGGGAACGAAGTCGCGAGCCTCTAGTGAGAATCTAGTGTTAGTCTAGTGTTTATTTTACGCGGTGTTAAGGTAAAAAAATCTTTCGTTTCTCTGTCTCAAATATATGTAATAGAATAACTGCAATAATGTACAGCTCTGCTACACTGTAAGCCGTGGGGGACACCACTTATCGCCTATTTAGCATATCGAGCGCCCTCGCTCTTGAACATTTTATTAGGGGGCATCAATTGCCGATTGCGTGGAAAACTGTTTGTTTACAGAGCCGTGCAATTTGAATCGGAAAACGTTCTGTTAGTTCGCTGGAACTAGGCTTATCGATATTGACTTAACCTAATATAGATTGTATTACGTGATTGTATCTTATGATAGATAGTAGAAATGGTCCAAGTGAAATAGCATATTTATTGTTTCATGAGTATTACAATATAATACAATATACTTTATTGAGCTCCAAAAAAATAAGGTACGTAAAGTTTTAATTATTTTTATATGAATTTTCTTTATAAACATTCTAATCTAGGTAAGTTGGCTAATAATAAATCTACACACTCAAAGGCCCACACTAAGGTTTTCATTTGTGTCGTGGGTCCTTTGGAACAAACACAAAGGCAGACACAAACATAAAGTTGTTTTACTAAATGTGACAATGTGTGTATTTTTGTAAAAGCAGATGTTTGTTTTGATGTCATGGGTGTCGGTGTCAATCAATGTGTAGCCCAGTGGCTCTCGCTGATTCCAAGCGATCAGTGAGGTTAAGCAACGTACACAGAGGCAAGAAACCTGATGGGCGACTACAGTGGCAATTTATCACGAGCGTTTCCGTGCTTCAGAAGACACATTAAGCTGTCGGTCCCGACTGTTGTCGATTGACTACAGTCGTTGAAACCAAGTCAGAGGCCATTGTGCGGTTTGAAAACTCTAACACCAGGGTTGGCCAAGTTCGCCACATACTTGACTATACCTTCACGATAAGAAGAAGAAGAATGTGTAAATTTCAAAGGACCCACAACACAAGGAAAAACCTTGGTGTGGGCCTTTGAGTGTGTAACATTCATTCATTATAACGTACGGAGATTTTAATCCACGCCAAGTCTAACTACACGACAACGTGACGGCTACGAAAATTAACACAAATCATATTTATAGCACATAGCTGTCGCTAATAAAGAGAACATGACAAGTTACGCGACACAAACAAGTATAGTAAACAGTGTTACGTATGTGATATAATAAAATAGTATCGTAACCCAACGCAAATAGGAATTCACGATTTGTAAATACTTGTTCTCTCTTAGGGACCATCCATAAATTACGTCACACGTTAAGGGGAGGGGAGGGGGTCGATAAAGTGTGACATTGTGTGACAAGGGGGTGGGAGGGGTCATTAAGTTTCGTGACGCACATTTTAAAATGTGTTATGAGTATCAAAACGTGTTAACTATTAACGACAAACTTAACCTCCTCAGTCCCAAGCACTCTTTTTTAACGTTTTAACTTGTTTGAGACAGTGAATTTTGAGTTACAAAAAAAACAACTCTACTAAATACTGTTTTTATTAGAAAATGACAAAAAATGGAAAATATGCAAAATATGTGACGTCACGCCGGGGAGAGGGGAGTCAAAAATCATTAAATTCGTGTGACGTAATTTATGGATGGCCCCTTACAGCAAATAGCCAGAGACAATGGAGGCGTGGTAGCGGAAATAAAGTACACTAAAGTAACTTCTTGAATTTATACTTATCTTTCTGCTCCGTTGGTTTCTATGTGCACTTATCTTACTTAAATTCTTTGTCGGACTCTTAACCTTATCACAGTTGTTAAATCATTTGGTTGCTCGAAAGAAATAGCAAAGCGATCATAAATTCCAAAGACGACTTTTACCGAAACTTTAATTCGAAATTAAAATTATCTATTGAAATAAAAAAGTATAAATATCTAGACTAGACAATATTATGTTAAAATTACTCTAAAATTTTAAATGTTGTATTACTCCCGACGTTCATCGCGTATAACTTTTAAAATTACCTTATAGTACTATTTATTACCATATGTAAAAACGCTGATTTCCTTAGTGAGGCTTCTGGGGTGAAGATCACCTTTTAAACTACTAAACTAATTTTGACTATTCAGCTTTCAACAAATAAAAAACCCGCATCAAAACCAATCCTTTCGTTTAGGAGCTACGATGCCACAGGTAATATTTTACTATCAGAAAGAACTTTTTATTTATTTATTACTAGGCAACTTTAATAATCAATAAATAAACATTCACGCACAAAGACGCACACTTATGGTATCCCTTTTGTCGTGGGTCCTTTGGAACATACACAAACACACACGACCTGTGAACAATCATCTGTTTTTTACACAAATATTTGGACCGATCGGAAATTGAACCTCCAGAACCCGTCGATCAAGAGACAGCGTCACTACTACTCGACCCAACCGACCGTTATGTAACTTGCAGTATAATAATCTACTATATAAAAATAAGTCGGGTTTCCCTTCCTGACGCTATAACTCCAGAACGCACGAACCGATTTCCACGGTTTTGCATTCGTTGGAAAGGTCTTGGGCTCCGTGAGGTTTATAGCAAAGAAAATCTTGGGCACAATATAACCTGTAGACCACGCGGGCGGAGCCGCGGGCGGAAAGCTAGTAATTACTAAAAACAGTAAAATAAAAATTCTATCAGTCACTATTATTTCCATCTATTCACACACATAAATCCCCATCGGGGTGAGCAGAACGTCATGTAGTTCTAGAACTACTCGACGCTACCTTTGATATTCATTCTGAAGGTTATTAGACGGAACATGAGTGTAGTGGTGATAGGTTGTCAGCTTTTCACCCATCTTCTTCTTACCAGCCCATATACGTCCCCACCGAGGGGCACGGGCCTCCCTTCGAAACACGAAGGGGATTTAGGTCATAGTCCACCACGCTGGCCCAATGCGGGTTGGTGGACCGCTCGTCTTTCGAAAATGAATTTTCTTGGACGGGGTTATATCACAATGTTTTCCTTCACCGTTGAGCAAGTGATAATTAGAAATCCGTACATAAATCCGAAAAGATGAATTTAGTGGTACAGGCCCGCACCAGGATTTGAACTCACGACCTTGTATAGTGAATGAATTTATTTTTATTTCTTTCTTCGGATTTATTCCAACTGGGTTATTTATTATTATTATTTATATTATTATATTATATTATATTATATTATATTATATTATATTATATTATATTATATTATATTATATTATATTATATTATATTATATTATATTATATTATATTATATTATATTATATTATTATTTTTATTATTATTTATTCCAACTGGGTTATCACCGCTTCACTGGGCTATCACCGCTTCCACCCATAATACAGCAAAACTCTTGCATCTCAGTTACTTGCTTCTTTTCTACAGTATATCTTGAAAGTGTTGGCCGCTGGCACATTCTAAGTTTTCTTTCACTCCCAATCTAGCGTGTAAACATAATATGTGAATAATCAATATTATGTCTCGCCACTAACAAATATTCTATTTAATTATTGTGGCCGATTTGGTCATGAACTGATAAAAATAATCAATGATTTTAAATCGCTGGTATGATTTTTTTTTATTCTAAGATGGGTTAACTCTTGACCTCAATCTTGACCATAAGGTCAAAGATGAAGTCAACGATGGAGCGAGTTCACCCAGAAAATGCCTATAAATGATTGAGTAATAGTATAACGGAATCAAATTCATGAAAAACATACTCCGAGTTTATATAGAGTTTACTAGAGTTTTACACGAAACGTTTGCCGTTGGACCTCAGTGACCCTGGGGAAATCTACCATGTCTCAAACATGATTTTGTCTATTCAAAGGTTAAACTGATGCATTTATATCCTAGCCTTATATCGCTGAACATTTTTCACTTGCATTGCTCTATATTTGTTAAAAGACCTTCACAGAGATTCATTTGAGGTGCATGTAATACAATACAATATATTACTTTATTGCACTCCAACACAAACAAGGTACAGTTACATAAGGTAATATAAGGTTTTTACTGATCTGATGATAGTTCTTACACAACTAAAATAAGAAAGACTGATATTTTTCTGGTTACAATTAATTAACTGTTGTAAGTATAGTTAATTAATTATAATTTCTATTAAATTAATAATTACCAGACTTTTTTTTTCAGTCCATAATACGTCTCCACCGAGGGCGATCAGTTCGGATCAAACCGCACGCCTTTCGAAAACGAATCCTCTTAGACGAGCGGGTTTCATCACGATGTTTTCCTTCACCGCTGAGCAAGTGATAATGAAAAATCATTACATAAATCCGAAAAGACGAATTTAGTGGCACAGACACCGCATTAGGATTTGAACCCCCAACCTTCCAGTGCCAAGTGTGGCTCGATACCGCCTAGTTGGTATCACCGCTGAATACCTTGATGAGATCAAAACAAAACTTACATTACATGAGCCTCACATGAATCTCAGTCATAAATTGCTAAATTCGTAGTATTTTCAAGGTCGGAGTCTATTTTTTCAGTAAGAATTTGACCGAAAATCTTCTAAATCGCAATTCATCCCACATAACTCGATCTGAGCTGATTCAATAGAATTGTATGGTCCGTTAGCGGAGCCTGGGGAGCCAGATCACCGTTTCAATTCCAATGGATTGTTCGAAGATTTTCACAGATACGAGTATTTTTGCGGCCATTCACTTTTTCTACTTCGTAAAAAGTTGAGAAAACTATTATAGTTATAATACTTTTGATTACATTCATGAGCTGTGAAAATTGTTAATTAGAGTTGATGTTAAATAATGATGTTAACTTGTAATGTAATTTTTTGGTTAAACATAATTTTAAAAATCTTTATATTATGAATTGCGTCAAAGTTTCAGTTAAACTTATTGTCTAATATAATTTAGTTTTATTTTTCAGTAACTGATTCTGGTTAAAGTAATCATAACAGTATGCTTTTTATTACCTTCTAAAATTTGTAGAGCCTTGTTCGTTTAAGCACATTTCCAAGTTATTTATTGAGAAAAAATATCTGTTAGTGCTTCGATATGTCGTCCTACCACGTACTCGTCACGGAGAAAAAAAGTAATCATACTCATCTAAAATTAGTTTCGTTTCTAACCCTTAAAGAGATACTTCGTTATACAGATATGAGTACGAATCTAACTCTCAATTCATGGTAAATTCAATGACATTGTTTATTTAAGGAACATCGGTTCTCTGCATCGACTTTGACCGTCAGTTATATTGATTTTGATTGACAGCATCTGCATTACAGATTGGTATATACTTTACATTATTATAGAAATGCAAATAAACGACCGTAAATGTACAGATTGCTCTTTATGCTATTAAAATAAGAACGGGTTTGCAAAAAAAATGCTTTGTTTAAACAAAGACCTACTTATGTTTTAAAAACTACTTTAATGAAATTTTGCTTTGATAATCTTCTAGTTCATAATATTTTTTTTATCTATCAGGGCACTTTACTCGCGCATGAGAAGAAGTTTACTTACTTTTCGAACTACTTATTCGTTGCTCCAGTAGGTGCACACATTACAGGAGGTAGGACCTCGCATTAAAATTCTTATATGTTTTTAAGCTAGAATTTTTTTTTAATTTGGGAGATTTGTCGAAAGATGCATTTTTTTTATTGGCGGGTTGATGATTAATCTTAAATCGAAATCTGAAGGTTGAGCTTAGAATGTAACTACTTGTATTATGGTTTGTATAGCTCCTTTCACGTCTTGATGATTGCAAATAGCAGGACACGCATTACATGCAGTCGAATGGGCCACTATTTGCACTTCTCTGCACACAAACCCCAAACCTGTGGTTTCGGATAGCTCCCGCCGGAGCTTGTTGTCCAGTCTAAATCTCAAGATTATTTCAAGATTTTCTCACCGACCACAACAAGTGACACTCAGGTGAAAGATTTTTGGAAATTGAAAAAAGGGCACAGGACTCTTATAGCATACCGATACTAAAAGCATTGCTTAGTTTATATTTAGACTAGCTGATGCCCGCAACTTCGTTTGCGTGTTAATTTTTTTTTGTACAGAGTACACAGATTGAAAACATCTATCTTACGTGATTTAGATTTTTACATACAAAAGTTTTATCCCGCTTACTCCCGTTCCCGTGGGAATTTTGCAATAAGTTTACTAAGGTACCTGCATGCCAAATTTCAAGAGTCTAACGTAAGCGGTTTAGATTTTTGATACAAAAGGATTTTCCCGCTAATTCCCGTTCCCGCACCTCTACGGTACCTAAGCTACGTCCCTTCCAAATTTCAAGTGCCTACGTTTAGCCGTTTAGGCTGTGAGTTGATATGTCAGTCAGTCAGTCAGTTTCTCCTTTTATATATTTAGATAGCGCTGTTTAAGGCGACTACAGCACCCGATAAAGGCAGCACACACATAGGAATAGTGCCATCTCCGTCTCTCAACAGGCCTGGGCCGGCAGTGCGAACAGTGTCGATACACGAAGTTTACGGACTATGAAAGCGTGCGTGCGTAAAAACATGATCAAAAGTTAGAAAAATGAGATTTATGGAAAGCTTAAATCGAAAAATGCGTTAACTACTTATCGAGAGTGTTCAATCACGAACATTTTGATAGCAAATTCAAGTTCCTGTGTGCATTTTACTATCGTTTTACAGCTTAAAAAATACACAGTATTGGGTATTTAGGGGTGACTTTGTGAGCTTTTTCTATCGAACCAAAAATGCTGAATCATGTTTTCAGCAAACTACTTATCTAGTTTATGTCCTAAATATTACCGTAGTATTTTTTTTCTTCGATTTAATGCAGTGCGTCATACTTATCTACGCTTAATAAAATCGTAATTTAGGTGCTGTAGTCGCCTTAAATTGTCATGGATAAGCTCGATGGTTAATTATTGGTTGACGTACTTTAAAAAGCTTTTTAAATTTTTTTCCGTGGCTGTTGGTAAAACATAGAGTGTATTTTTAGGATTACATTAGCCTAGGATTACATTAGTATAAAGCAAATGAATTGTTGTTTAAGGATTATTATATGTGAATTGTTCGTAGCGCTTAGACCCGTGTTTCATTCGGGGATTGTCATAAACAAATGATAAAAAATATTTAACGCAAAACAAAACAATTCAAATTAGTAACATGTATTATTATACATGTTATTATTTAGAAAAGTTCTTGATTGTAATGAAGTCAAAAGCAAATTAATCATATTATCAAATCTCAGATAAATTTCAATAAATATTTTGGATACAATTAATAAATACTTGTTACAAACTCTACAACAGCAATGGAAAGTTTGTTCATTTCAGTTGTTTGTCTTTACGTCAAACTTGACAGTATTGTAATAATTATTTTGCTGGAATCATGTTGAAATAAATTAAAAAGTTTCCATTGAAAATTTTCTGTAGTAAGCAATAAAGAAATATTTTAACTTAAACTTCTGTTGAAGACGAAACCAAAGGAGATAACATTCAATTTCACATTCATCTTTCAAACCTGTGTGGAACGCAGAGCACGAGCGTCACTTGTTTTATGTTCATCTACTTTTTTGATAATGAAATGTTTCACTCTTGACCACAATCTAGCCCTGCAACTTGAACACGATGGCGACAAACTCGCGCGGCGCGCCACTCGGCTTCGCTGAAACTTCACTTTGATTGCGCGTGGGCCCGCGCAAATGCTTGGTCGCCCTCTGGCGTTGTCAATGTTGACATTTTGACATAGGACCGTAGCTCATTACGCGCGCTATCACCATCGTACTCGAGCTACAGTGCGAAAATGTGGTCGATAATGAAGCAAGCTATTTTTATGTTTTTACATTTTCAAAAAGGTACATAGTTTAAATTTATCATTGATTCATTATTTCTAGTGACGAGAGAGGTGTACTAAACATCTAATGCTTCAAAGTGTCGGCTAGTATGTTGGTGTTAGACTCAGAGAATATTAGACTGGATTAGTGACATCCATGGAATTTTATTTTAATACGAATCTTGCTTCTTGAGAAGCTTGTGATCAGCCTTTTAAGTTGATTCTCAATTTTTTGTTTAAACAAATGGAGAAAAATTCTTCTGATACTGTAGAAGACTACACAAGGACACAACTGCACATCCCCTTGAATCTTACAAAAGATTATGCGCGTTGCATTAGAGCTTACGTACACCTCCACGTTAGAAGCAAAGTGTAATCCTCTCTCTGTTCCGAAAGCACTCAAGTCCAGGTCCTGTTAAAATAAAGTATCTTGGAATATTCTCCCGCTGCCCACATCTTATCTGGTGGCTCATACAATATTTATGCGTGAAGAACACCGAACGTCGATTACGGCATCTTAACAAAGAAATAGGTTCAATAGAACAGGCAACAAAACGTTACTCTTTTACGAAAACAAGGAAATGTTTCTCTTTTGTTTTTTGTAAGTCAATGAACTTTAATTACAAGTTTGAATGTTAATTTTTATACTCTTAGAAATAAAGCGCCGTATTTATAAAAGTACGTCAAAAACAATAACAATTCTTATGGTCTTTCTAATAATCAATTAATAAATAATTTTCACCAACACAGTTTTTCATGGGTTTTTGGTGGTTACAAACTTATACTACGCTATGTGTAAGTATTTTATTAATAAAGCCATTATTATAATAGTACATTGTTACTTTAGGGGTGAAAGTAACTTATTTAAGTCCTGAGACGGGGTTTGGCGACCGAGCGCAGCGACGGCGCCAATAGCTCGAGTGAGTAAATAAGTCTTTAACTCAAAGCAATCACTGTGCTTTTCATTACGAATACAAGGAAGAGATACAAATCTCAGCAGCTCGAGTACGATAGTGATAGAGCGCGTAATGCGACGCGGTCCTATGTCAAAATATCAAGCCTTTGGACGGGGCCTTCGCGAAATCAAAGTGAAGTTTTAGAGTCAGCCGGGTGGCGTGCCATGAGAGTTTTTTGGCATTGTGGTCGAGCTGCTACTATGCGGAAGTATAAACACAACTCTACAACTCGAAAAAACAAATAAAGATCGGATTGCCAATTTCCCGCTTAGGTATTTTGTTTCTTTTTCTGTGGCCGGCCAACTATTCAACCATTATTTTTCATTTTCATTGAAAAAATGGTAATTATTTTGCCCAAATCAATGTTATTTTAAAGAAATAGCTAAAAGTAAGTTATAATAAAGTCATTTAAAAAAATATATTCTCTAATGAATACTTAACTTTTTGTTATTTTAATTTAACAGTAAGTAATTGAGTGGCTTTATAAAAATTTGGAACAGATTTTTTTTAATAATTTGAATGCTGTCAGTTGAAAACGATTCTCCCTAGTTTTGAAAAGTACTACTTTCAACTCGTACCTCAAGCAACTTTAAACCTATTTTCCGAGTATGAGTAAATATAGCGTATATAATTTCGAAATCGGTGTTGCGATTTCAGTCAGCTCTACATCTATGTTATACTCTCCATCTGATGTTTCTCAGGAGAGAACGAGATAGCAATATTATCATGCAACACTTAAGTTTTAAGGAGCTCGCTTGTAATCTTTATTGAGTGGCGATAAATTGACTTCGAGAACCCTCCTTTGTATCTTAAGGTACTCATGTAGCTCAAAATATTGGAATCTTTTCGAGCCTTAATTATTTTGGAGAACCGTGTTTCGAAGCAGACTTACTGGAAAGTTTTCTTCGATATTGAAAACTTGAATCTTACCTCGGCATTTCGAAGATAGTAAGAATTTAATTAGTAATTTGAAAGAAATTATAACTACGATATGATTTGCACAATGAGAATAAATTCTAGATTTAAATAGTAATAACAGTCTTTAATAGTATTTCACGAGTTCCATATATTAGAGATCGGTGTACCCATCCGCATCAGTATACGTGGATGCCACAGTTAATAAAAATGACCACGTATTTAGAGCTTAATAAATTTTAAACGTTAAAAACTTTTGAATTAACCGACTTTAATAATATCCCAACAATGCCTACTAGCAGATAACTACAAACCCAAACGTCAACTAAATATCATGTGCAAGATTTTTGGGTTTTGTTGATTTAATTAAAAAGCGCTAAATGAATTTCAATAAAATGTACTTAGGATTACCTCAGGAGTATTCTCTTTCAAACGAAAAACATTTAAAAACGGTTTACAATTTTCGGAGTTAACGCGTAACAAACATCTAAAAAAATTTTTATTTAATTGTTTTCCTCAATACAATGCAACAGCGTGACAGCATAATTAAATCTCATAATTAAAACTCATAGTTGCTGACAAATGAAACATCTTGAAAAATAAGGAATTTATATTTTGTGAGGTACAGAAGCGTGATTGAATTTTTAATGCTTAAAAAGAGGCTGAAATGTTTTGAATAATTAATATAAAAAGAGCACATGGCAAGGCTTTTATAGACATGAAAGTTGTAGTCTACCTACTCTATCTCGGAAAAATTATTTAAGGAAATTCAATTGATTAAATTTTCTCGGTTATTGCTATAAATAAATAACGCCACACTTAAGGCTTATGCTCCCTGTATTCTCTTAGGACACACAAAAACACAGAAACAAATACACCAAAAATCCACGAAAAAACATCTGATTTATATTCATTCTATTCCCTACATATCTTATCGTATTTAAAAGCGTATCTACAATTGAATTCCCAGCGGTGATCGGACAGACAAATACAAAAAACTCGTTTTCCCTAGTTGACTGATCAGTTTTTTGGTTGGATTGCCACAAATTCCCTCGAAACTTGAGGGTAAGGGTATAATACGGCCATTACACTTCGGGACACGTGCCAAACGTTAATTCTTCTCGGCTGTTGATAACTAATGAAATTGTTAAATTTCTTTCACTCAAACAGGCTCGAAATTCTTTTGAAGATAAGAAAATCGGTTCAGAGTCAGACTACATCAACAAGAGAGAGATGATATTTTGTGAGCGACTGTCACTTTAAAATGTCTTGAAGCAAAAAAGTTGCAGAAACTTTCATGAAAGTTGAATTAAATATAAAGGGTCTACATATGTGAGACAGCAACACGAACTTCAAAATTAATTTAATAAGAAACTAAGAGAGAAACAAAAATCAACTAAAACCTATTAGGCCTATAAGAAGGGTGACAATTATCACCTCTCTCTAAATCATTTTTGTTTGTGAAACTCATCCTCTCAATCTTAAATAAATATAGTAAAAATATAAAAAACCACCCTATTCGAATAAATTGGGGTAAATCAGATTGTATACAATCCGATTTTAGAGGCATGTACTGCCTAAATGTACCGAACACAACGATTCTCATTCAAAATTGAATTGCAAGTAAATTGGAAATTGAATAAGGCTTCAGTGCGAAACAATTGGAGGATTTATTGAAGGGCTGTTATAAAGTACCTACCTATCAGTTTCACAAGCCTTTTCGGTTGATGCAGGCGGGGTATTTATTCACTTTGAAAATAAACTAGGACTTCAAAAATTAGGTTTTTTGGGTGACTTTATATTAGTTAGCAAAAATTAAGAATGTGAATCAGCAAACGAAACTGAACAACGTACCCCAATAAACTGAGATCTAAATATGAAAAAAAGGTTTCGACTCTTCATCCAACTTATGTAGTTGTGTACCTATGGATGCAATAAAATATTGAGTACCTATTGAGTGATGAGCTGATTAACCTTTGTACGGGAAGTGTTTTTTTTTCATATAGGTTCTTTGGACTAGGCTTTTATATTTTGTCGTACCTAGTAAATCGCATAAGGCCTTACTAGAAACACTAACACATTGCGTAGTACAAGCTTATAACAACTAAAATCTATGAAAAAGAGTGCTTAAGTTATACGCAGTGTATAACATATAAGTAAGACCGTTTTATTAGCTCAAGGAAAAAGCATGAAAATGTTTACTTAAACTCTGTCTTTGAAAATCCCACTCTCCAAATATATACCTAAGCCTAAAGATACAAGATCAACTCCAATAATACTTCATTATGATAAAAAAGACGGTCATTGACTAAATATGCGTGACTTTCACCTTTTCCAATAAAGGTAAGGATCATAATATAAGGAATGGATTTCGGTGACCCCAGAAAATTCAACATAAATAATCCTCATTATCTTTGAAGCCTTAGCAGATTTCGTTGACTTCTTTTCTTTGTAATAATATTAAGAATACTTTACGGCTTTCATGTTACTTTAATGCTATTATTGTTTCAAGATTCTTTTACTGATTTTTAATACGGCATTAAGAACTAACATCCGTCACATTATTATTTTCCTTAAGAATTTACTGCTCTATTTTATTTTCCGACAATTGTTTATCACAACAAATATTTCTAGGAAAAGAGCTCAGTTATACTTGTTTGGAATAAAACGCGCGTGTGAAGCGCGTTCGAAACTCGTTTGTATCGCTGTATCTGCTCGTATACGCGATGTCAAAGGTTGCGTTCCACTCGCGTTTGAAGCGCGTATACGCGCGTGAAACGTGCATTTTCAGCGCTGTAGAAATACGCCGTGTGCTAGGGGTCTAAATGTCATAGCAGTAAAATAACAAAAAAGTATCAAAATGATAACTCCAGTGGGCAAGCAAGTCTTTGAGCAGTACTCTCGTGCAATCAAAGTGAAGTTTCACCGTCCTCTAAGTTTCACGACGCGCGAGTTTGTCGCGTAGCTATGCAAAACAAATAAAACGGGCAAGTGCGAGTTGGACTCGTGCATTCCGTACCATTACATATAATACCGGCCAAGTGCGAGTCAGACTCTATAAAAACCATGATCTCTATAAAAAACGGCCAAAAAATAATGTTTGTTGTATGGGAGCCCCTTTATAGTTATTAACGATACTAGTGTCGTAGGTAATGTGTAACGTGAGCCCATTGAAAAGTGTTTTATAGGGCTCCATTTACACATTGTCTAAGTCACGTATATTGTTCAACTTAGCCGAGGAAACAAAACTAAAAAAAGTGTTGTCAAAAACTTACATCGTATAGGTACATCCAAAGTTCTTAGAAGATGGTATTTCCAATCAACATTTACTGAAAACGTGTTACAATTGAACAATGAGCACTAATATTTTACAATTAAACACAAAACATTAAGGAATTAACATTTTTGTAACACAAAAACGATTTTGTTGAACAAATAAGTTGAAAATCAAGATTTTCGTGACAAATAATTATTTTGTCAGGCATAAGAAACTCTTTTCTGTCATTCTATACAGCCAGTATGAAACTTTATGAAAAAGATAATACTCTCACTTGTCAAAAGGGTCACTGAATTATCAAATCAGCTACTCTTTATTGCGTCATACATTTTGTTAGTTTTTTTTTTTTTCTTTTTGCGTACTTTTTATGCATCATTTGATAAGAAAAATAACTTTACTGGATCATAGAATAGTCACTGAAGTTGAATTTTGGTATATAAAAAAAGGGTTATTTGCTCATTAGTTCAAATATTTTTTATCTTTTCAAAATCTTATTTTCATTTCAAAATTACATGACATGTTACGGAGCAATTTCCGAGCAACTGCATTGTAAAATATTTACTTTATTCTACTTTTTAGTATTTGTTGTTATAGCAGCAACCAAAATACATCATCTGTGAAAATTTCAACTGTGTAACTATCACGGTTCATGAGATACAGCCTCGGACAGACTTATCTGTAAAAACGACCAAAAAATCACGTTTTTTGTATGGGAGCCCCCTTAAATATTTATTTTATTCTGGCTTTTAGTATTTGTTGTTATAGGGCACAAAGAAATACATCATATGCGAAAATTTCAACTGTCTAACTATCACGGTTCATGAGATACAGCCTGGTAACAGTCGGACGGACGGACGGACGGACAGTGGAGCCTTAGTAATAGGATCCAGTTTTTCCCTTTGGGAACGGAACCCTAAAAAGGTAGATTTAACCGGTTGTGCTTGTTTACGGCGCGTGCGAGACAAATCCTGCATACAAGAGTGTGCAAGAATCGCGCGAAGGTTTAAAATAAATGAATATGTAACAATTTAGATTTACGGATGTTATGTACCTACAATTATTGTTACTAGCAACCAGCCTCGACCTTGTTGCGGAATTTTCTCACGTTTCAATCACTTCATTTATACAAAACATTAATTAATTAAACACATAATCCTTCCTCTTTAATCAATGTGTTTAGTTGTTTTTGAACTTATGTCGTTCAGACAGACAGTCAGCCACTGCTTTATTTTATAAATCCCCTACATTTTACTTTCAATTTTTATGAAAGACTAGCTTTCCCCCGGAACTTCGTTCCCGTGGGGATTCGGAAAAATTATGTAGCCTATGTACATCAGGGATAATGTAGAATTCTAACGGTGAAAGATTATTTAAAATCAGTCCAGTAGTTTCGGAGCGTATTCAATGCAAACAATCAAATCTTTCCTCTTTATAATATTATATAGATATTGTAAAAATGTGAAATATGTTGAAAGGAAACATGAAAAAAAACGAGAATTTTGCTTTTGAATTATATTTTTCAAAGATTACAAATTGTTATCCACAAGTTTATGTTCAACATTTTAATACCTATTTTATAGGAAGCTAAAGTAAAACGTTTCACTTTGGCCTGACAATATTCTCCCACACATAAAACATTTCTAATGGCTCTTAGAATAAACGGTTAGCTTTAAAAAAAATTGAGATTGCATTCCTAAATCTGTGTTTGTAACCACGTTTGAAACTTTAAAGTTAATATGAGTAGGCACAAACGTTAATAAGTTAAGAGAAAGATTCAAGTAGAAAAGAACTTCCTGGCATATCAGAAACGGCGAATGATTTTCTTTTTGTATTAATAAAAATGAATTTCTCTTCCTCTTGCTTCTATTGCCTCCTTTCGTTAGACGATATCTGTTTATTGACACCTATTGCTTTGACTGGCACTCCCCTTTGCAATAACTTTTTTCCCGTCCGGATCAAAAGTACTACTGATCGTTATTAGCCATGATTTTAGTCTGTTTTTTCATAATTATGTAAACAGACCTTTTTAAGAACTATTTTATGAAAATAATTCCATTTGAGTGGTAAAAAGATGTACACTCTACTGCAATGATAATAAGATAGGTCAAGCATAAAAAACTGTGCTTAGCCTAAAGGTATTTAAACATAGAGAGCTGCTCATCAGGTAATCTGATGCCAAATGAGCGCCATCGGCAACAATAGCACCAACATTTTGATCAATGATTCCTGACTATTAAATCGTTGATTGTGAAAAACTTCTTCCAAAGTAACTGGGTTCAGTTGGTCTCACATTTTTATCCCATTCCATAAATAAAAAAATAATTACCTAAATATTTTTTTAGTTTGCGTGTTTACAGGCACCATAACTATTTTCAAATTTCCGTATTAAGAAACTGGGTACCCTCGTCAAAATAATCTCTGAGTCACACAAGACAAACATCGAGTATGCTCACTCATCAAAGTTTTCGGCCCGATTGTACTCCTTGGCCTGAAACATGATAGTAACACTAAAATTTAAAATATTTCTTATATCACCCCCGACATTCATTTTATGCAGCTGAACTAATTTTGATAAAATATAGCTTAGAACTTCGTCAGCTTTCGAACAGAATAACCACATCAAAATCGGTCCATTCGTTTAGGAGCTACGATGCTTCAGACAGGCACTGAAATACATATACACACGTCTTTAAAACACCTCTTTTTTCGTCGAGGGCTAAAAATACTGTAGCGAATAATCCAATTTCTTTTTATTAGCATCTCTAAAAAAGCTACCACCTAACAGTCGTGTATTTTAGCAGCGCACCGAAGACAGACAGGTGAGTTAAGATTCTCTGTACAATCGAGGCGAAAATACCACAAGACTGATTTTTTACGTAACGTGGAAACATTCACAACACATGAATGAACATGGGCTCCGTGATGCGTAAAAGACAGACAAAATGTGTGTGAAAATAGGGTGAATACACTGCAGTTGGTCCTAACATGTTTGAAAGAATTGAGATTGGAAAATCTTTGGTTCTTTCTTTCGTAAGTTCGTTTGTATTAGATTTTTATTTTGTTTTTCGAAGTTACACTACAATATTGCCACAGCAAAACAAAAATATTGACTTGAAAACACAACTACTGAAAACGGACATGCAGTCTACCACACCCAATGAAAAAAAAAACATTACCTACACATTTTTCTTCAAGTGCTATCCGAAGTATTCATACTTTATAGTTTTATTTTTTATATTCTATTATCCACTGGTAAAAGCTGAAGTCACACAAGACAAACATCGAGTATGCTCACTCATCAAAGTTTTCGGCCCGATTGTACTCCTTGGCCTGAAACATGCCTACAACATTTTTCATCAGTACAGTCTGAAAGACGAAATAGGTTGCGGAATTAAACTTTGTTGTTCTTAACAAAGACAAAGATATCTTATTATTTAGTTTGTACGACTCCAGCGAAGTTGCACGAAAATAGAATAAGGGCCAGAAACAAAAAAAAAACTTTTGGCAAAGTATTCGAATTCATGATAAATGATGATGAATGGGATAAATTATGAAAAACTGAGTTAAATAATTAAATAAGAATTAGCCTCGGCTGCAACATATGTTGGGGTGGGTTCTAATTGTCATAGCATTACATCTCGGATTTTTTACCTTTGTTGCTTGTATATGTTGATGTCATACCACAGAATACTTTATAGTATACTACTTCTGCATACTTCAGTTTATCTTTTGGGTGTTGGTCCCGAATTTCAACTAACATTTTATTACTTTAATATCTTTGACGCTAGACTGGAAGTAAAAGAAAAACTTACAATGTGCCAGCTGCCGGCTTTTCTTAGGTATATTGCAGAAGTAAAGGGACGGGTGGGTTTGGTGTATCGTAGGCGAAAGGCTTACCACTGTACTGATGTTCCATCTAATAACCCTCAAGGCGCCGTGTGATTCTACAACCACATGATGCTCTGCCTACCCCGACAGGGATTATAGGCATGAATGTATTGATGGATGGATGGAAGATTGACATAAAAATAATGAAAACGATTTGTTATTTTTCTATCGTATAAATTTCAAAATTTTTAGGACCAGATATTTGCCATAGATACAAGGAGAATAACTGAGTTGCAAAAACTAACCGTAATTTACACATATAAGGTCTAATTTTACTTAAACTGACACGAATGAATCAGATCTATTTTCAGAATGCATGTACTAGCCTCTAGCCAGCAACTAAGTCGCATCTAATTGTTGCAACAATTAACTACAGGGGTATTAATTTCGTAGGAACGGCTTTTAATGGATATTAATGGTAGTAGTTTGTTATGCCTAAATGTTATTATTATGACAACATTTAAATTAATGCGCCTGGTTACAAGTTACATAACAATAGATGTTCTTGCAAGAATTTCATTGGATAGTCTGTTTGGTATCAACTTTGCAACATTTATGCCCTCTATTCTCTTCTATTTCCACAAGATGATGGAGTTCAGACCAAAAGATCTGCTCATTTATATATCTTTCTCTGCACCCCACTTATACAGGCACGCGCGTTGTATGGGCGGCCACATTTGTTTCCTATGAAATCTAGAGGTCAATTGGTAAAATGTACTCTTAAATAGAATGCCTGTGATAGGCACGTCTCTTTTCACTAAGCCAACCACTTCTTCGTAATAGAAAAGCGGCAATAGCGAAGCAAGGATGGTAAACACCTTGTTTCGCCATTGCTGATTGTAGTAGGTCTGAACGTTGAACCAGTACAATTGCTGCCTACTTACAGTGCTTCTATTTTCTTTTGGCTCTCATTAATCATTTTTTTTTTTTAAAGAACATAAATAGGTATTTTCCACGTTAAATAATGACCATTTAGAACTACAGGAACTACTTTTTTCAATTATATTATTTATTGATTTTTTTTTCCATTCGCTCTTATATTTTGAAGTCAAATTTATGTTTTCATTTTATTTCTTAGACCTAAAAAAAGGAGTTTGGCAAAAGAAGTGAAAAATTTTTTTTATTTGAAAATTATTAATTACTTTTGAATAGAGATTATTACAAGTGTTCAGTGATTTGCTACAGATTATAAAATTTTTAAACTCCGTATTGCGCAAAAAGACAATTAGATCAGGTATAACAAATACAATTAAGTAATGTTTTGTATTTTAATTCCAATAAATAAACTTGAGAACTTTATTAGTTATATTTATATTCAAATTAACATTGGATATTAAAAAATTGCCGGATCCGAGCAATGTGGGCTTTGGAATTAAACAGATTGCATTCTGTAAACAATTTCCGCATTCTATCTTTATTGAGATTTTTGTTTTGTGTTACATTTTTTTAATCATTTCTGTTTATGTATTGGGCTAACCTATTTGATTATATATATATACAATAGATATCTCGTCAAAATGATTTTGTGAGAGTAGACGAATCTATCTAGCCGTATTGGGACGGCGTGATGGACTCTGGTCCAAACTCCCTTCACTGTTTGAAAGTGAGGCCCACTGCCCCTTGGTGGGACTGGGAACAAATGTGAGGTTATTGTAGATGATGGAGAAATATAGATGTCTGTTATCAATTAATAAATATTTTCGAACGACTCACACAGCGCCATCTTACCCCAAACTTTACACCGTGCGGTGATCGGTTGAGAATAACACCACCCATCTCTTTCCGTGGGTGTCGTAAGAGGCGACTAAGGAAACACAAATGAGACCCGCCTCCTAGTAATCCATCCCAGGCAACGACACTTCATTTTTTTCTGAATCTGAGGTGTCATCCTATGGTCTCATGCGGTGTGGTAGGCTCTGTAAAGGGCCGTCTGGTTCGCGACCACCCTCCTACCGAAGTCCGACGCCAAACAGCTTGCTGTGTTCCGTCGGTGCATGGGAGTACCAGTGCCTTTATAGGAATTTTCTGGGTTAACTCGCTCCATTGTAGACCTTATGTTTGACCTTTTTGGTCAAGACTGAGGACAAAAGTTAGCCCACCAAATAAAAATAAACTAAGCAAGGCTTGTACTATGGGTGCTAGATTACTGATATACTACCTTTATAAATTTTTCACACAAATATATACCCAGACTCCTCACAAATATTGGAAAATTTTAGAAAATGTGAATCAAACCCTCAACCTTTCAGATCAGTAACTATGCTATTCGTTTTTTTTATCAAATCAAATCTGGTTTATTCCCCAAACATTAGAAAAAAGTCGCGTGCGGGAATCTAGTCATAGCAATGGCAATGTACCTATTACTACATTGTTGTTTTCATAGAAATAACTTTTCTATAGTTGTTAATGATAATATCAAATTCTCATTCCCAGTAATGTTGTGGTTGAATTAGATAATGTTGAAATAGCACCGGTGTACGAGCCATGCAACGTACAAGGTAGCTACGTCACTATGACCTAGATAACAACTACTTAGCATAATGCATTTTAATTAGTTAGTGCAATAAAGACTCTCCGCTCTATCGGTCGGTTTTATTTATTATTACTAAAACGTGACGTATCTAACTACTCCGCCGGTAGTGCCTGACCTCCTGACTTCGTTGACGTTTGTGAACGAGACCCTGCAGCTCGTTCATTGGTCCTTCGAGCCGGATCCCGTGGGATTGTTCCTGTAGGATACATCTCACTGGATTGAAAGATTTGGTTTTATCTTTGTGTCTCACACGTTCGAGCAACGCATCGGCTTAGTCTGGCCTCCCACCAGCGGGTCTCACCAGCTAAGTTGAGACGGGCGTATCGTTCGTGCTGCGAGAGCAGAGTTACCAAAGAATACTTACGCCTTCCATAACACCTCGACGGCACAATGGATCTTCTCGACCGTCAAAAAGAGATCATTGAAACCATCAAAAGGATTCATAGTAATTTCAACAAAGATTCTAGTTCCAGAAAGACGGAATCCTATCTCCAAAAACGGATAAGTACCATTGATAGCCTCTGGGCAGAATTTGAAATAAATCATGCGAACATCTTGCGCTCTAACCTAGACCCATCATCTGAATACTTAGCTAAGAACATCGCTTCGGACACCAAGACTCTCTACGATAGGATAAAAGGCATACTGAAAAATTACATGAGCACAAAGGACGACGCGGAAACTTTTACCACGCGACCTTCCCTGGACGATCTTCTCAGCGAACAACGCACTAATTTTCGTGCATTGAGCCGACAAATAACTAACATCGACATTGATAAAATAACGGAGAAATGGGAACTGGAGGATGAACTTAAGTGCCTACAGTCTCGGTGGAAGAACATTGACGAGTTACACCTTAAAATCGATAATATTCTCTGTGGTGAAGATGCAGCATACGAAGAAGAGTTCTCCAGTTATGAGCAAAAGTTCAAGAACATCAAACGTTACTTGAATAAGAAAATATCTTCTAAGCAACATCAATATGACTCTACGCCGAAAGTAGAAGTGCCTACCTTCTCCGGGGACTACTCACAGTGGCCAACTTTCTTAGATCTCTACCACAACAGCATTCATGACAACCCTGCTCTGAGCGACGCGCAAAAAATGCAACATCCAAAGGGAAAACTATCAGGTGAACCGCACCGCCTTATCCAACACCTCACAGTTTCTGCGGATAATTATAAGTCAGCATGGGACATACTGTTTCACCGATACAACAACGTACAACTCTTATTTAATAAGTACGCAGACGTGCTTCTTAATCAACGCGCGATCGAAAAGCAATCATCAGAAGAAGTGAAACGCATTCACGACACTACAATGGAGTGTATCCACGCTATTCACAACTTAGGCGTGGATACATCAAGCTGGGACCCACTGCTGGTGTACCTTATGCTCCAGAAACTTGACCCTGAAACTGTAAGCGATTATAAGGAGTCGCGGAAAACGCCCCGCGAGCTTCCGGATTTTGATGAGTTTATGTCATTCTTAGAAGCGAAGTTTACCGCACTTGAGCCTACGCGCCAGAAAGAGAAGGAAAATAGCACACTGACCGAGTCGTCTACGTCGCACAAGGCTAAAGAAAACGCAAACTTAGCCGAAGGCAACAAGGCGACATTTCGCAGAGCAGCTCAATTTAATGCAATTAAAACTAAATGCGTCTTGTGCAACGCGAATCATGCCATCTATCAATGTACGAAATATGACTCCCTCACACACGATGCGAAGTTAAAATTGGTTGCGACACATCAACTTTGTAAAAATTGCTTATTCTTCCACGACCGAAATGTTTGCAAATCAACCAAAAGATGCAAAGTCTGCCATGAGCCACATCATACGTCACTGCACGATGCGGTCAATGACACATGCGAAACGCCGGAGTCGACCTCAAACTGCGATTCTTGGCGTCAGCATACTGCTAACAACGTGACTAGTGAGGATGACGAAATTTTATTGACAACCGTACAACTACGTGTACGTGCTTCGGACTGTACCTACCTTGTTCTGAGAGCGCTACTGGACCAAGGGTCACAATCTACCCTTATTACTGAAAATGCGGCTCAGCGCCTTGGTTTACCCCGACAGCACCTCAACGCCGCAGTAACGGGAGTGGGTATTAGTTCCAACAAAAGCAAGGGACAAGTACAGCTACATTGCAAGTCTATCCACAATGACTACTGTTTTACTACCGACGCCCTAGTTATGCCAAAACTAGTTAACAGTTTACCACAAACGTCATTCGACAGCACAAAATATCCACATATACAACATATTCAACTCGCAGATCCTGATTACAACATTTCTAAACAAATTGATATCTTACTAGACGCCGAAATTTATTCAGAAATCTTAATGAGCGGTTTAATTAAGGGATCTAAGAAACAACCCATAGCGCAGCAGACCAAACTAGGATGGATTCTATCTGGACCTGTGACAACCTTCAATTGCAATGTTGTTTTGAACTGCGTTAAAGACATTGCTAACTATTGGGAGATGGAAGAGATTGCCTCTGAAACTACGACTATGACGCAACAGGAACAGTTCTGTGAGGAACTTTACGTCAATACAACCAAACGCTTGCCTGACGGACGGTATGAAGTTCATTTACCTATGAAAGAGAACTTCGAACAGCATCTGGGCCACTCTAAAGCCCGTGCAATTGCCCAGTTCAACCAACTAGAGAACCGCCTTATTAAAAATGACACATTACGTCATCGCTACGAACAATTTATACACGAGTATATAACACTTGGTCACATGCGGGAATGCATCGAATATAAACAACCGATGTGCTACTTACCGCATCATGGGGTGCATAGAGAGGATTCACTTACTACTAAGCTTCGCGTGGTGTTTAATGCTTCCTCCAAGACATCCACAGGCAAGAGTCTAAACGATCTAATGGAATGCGGACCAAAGTTACAACGAGACATCCAGGACTTGTTACTAAAATGGCGTACTTACCAATACGTATACACTGCCGATTGTGAAAAGATGTACCGTTGCATCCTCTTGAATCCAGAACAGCAACACTTACAGAAGATTCTCTGGAGAGACAGCACTCAGAACCGCCTTACAGAGTATCAACTGTGTACAGTGACATACGGTATGAAAGCCGCGCCATATTTAGCTATGCGAACATTACAACAACTCGCCATTGATGACGCAGAAAAGTATCCTCTCGCAGCGGAGGTCCTGAAAACAGATTTCTACGTAGACGACCTCTTAAGCGGCGGTCACACTATCGACCACGCGAGACAAGTACAGAAACAACTTATCGAGATGCTGCAAGGCGCAAATATTAACCTTAGGAAATGGTCCAGCAATTGCCCAGATCTTCTGTCACCTCTACCCACAGAGTTAATAAACCCTAATGTCCTTGACTTCAAGAATGCTAACTCTACAAAGGCGCTCGGGTTAAGCTGGAACCCCGCTACTGACGTATTTACATTTCATTCAATTGACGACTTCAATGACTCATCAACTTGCAGTAAACGGACCCTGTTATCTAATATCTCCAAAATCTTCGACCCATTGGGATGGCTATCTCCTCTCACTATAAGAGCCAAACGTCTTTTTCAAAAGTTGTGGCTAACCTCTATCGAGTGGGATGACAAAGTACCTCAAGATATCCAACACGAATGGAACAAGATCAGAGAGGACTTAAAATGCATTAACCAATTTAACATTCCCCGGTGGATAGGCAATTTACATGCTGCCATCGAAATACATGGCTTCTGCGACGCATCAGAGCGAGCGTACGCTAGCGTTATTTATTTGAAATCCAAAAGTGACAACGGACAAACTACAGTTCGAATAATAGCATCAAAAACAAAGTTAGCTCCTCAGAAAAACACAATGACTTTACCGCGACTAGAGCTCTGCGGCGCTCTGCTATTATCAAAATTAATGACTAAAGTTTTAAAATCTATAAAACAAACTGGCGTTCCAATCTATGGGTGGACTGACTCCTTGGTTGTATTGGGCTGGCTACAGGGACATCCCTCTCGGTGGAAAACATTCATAGCAAATCGCACCAAAGAGATCCTTGACGTCATACCGCCCTCTTGTTGGCGTCACGTGAGTTCGAGTGATAACGCAGCTGACTGTGCTACGAGGGGCCTCACTACGTCGCAACTAGTCGAACACTCGTTGTGGTGGGAAGGACCTGAGTGGATAAAAAATGACATGCCAAGCTACCTCCCACAAGTGAACATGCCTCAGTTGGAGCTAAGAAAACAGATACAAGTATGCACCGCTCAATCTGAAGCCACTATCTATGAAGAGATTATTAATAAACATAGCTCACTGAGCTTTGCTATCCGAGTCATAGCGCGAGTGTTACGTTTCACAACAACCTTACGTCACACGGCGCAACGTCACTCGCCGACTAAGAAACCAGACACTTCGTATGACGCATTCAACTTGCCACACGATATTAAATCTTACCTCTCTACAATTGAAATTGAAAATGCTTACAAACTATTGATCAAAACAGTACAGGCAAAGGAATTTCAATCTGACATTCATAATTTAAAACAAAATGGGAAAGTTTCTACAAAAAGCAACTTATTGACATTGATGCCGTTCTTGGACACAGATGACATACTCCGAGTCGGTGGAAGGCTTCAGCATTCAAAACTGACGGAGGATCAAAAACATCCTATCATTCTATCCAAAGACTCAAGGTTGACGGAGCTTTTCATCAAACACGCTCACCATCAAACACTCCACGGTGGACCCGGTCTCACCCTGGCTTATCTGCGACAGAAATTTTGGGTACTTGGTGGCAACCGCACAGTTAAAAAATATTTGAGAACCTGTATAAAATGTACTCGTTTTAGTAGCCAAAAGCAAACCCAAATCATGGCTGATTTACCTGAGGCAAGAGTGACGCCGTCCCGTCCGTTTACGCACACTGGTGTTGACTTTACGGGGCAGATAGAGCTAAAAGCAAATAAAGGACGAGGAATCAAAACTACTCGCGGATACATTGCTGTTTTCGTATGCTTCTCGACCAAAGCTCTCCACCTCGAGCTCGTCTCCGACCTAAGCACACCCACATTTCTCGCAGCCTTCAAGCGCATGTGTGCAAGGCGAGGCACACCGAAGCACGTCTATAGTGACAACGGCACTAACTTCGTCGGAGCGTCACGCATCCTGAAAAAAGAATATAAAGAAGTGCTGCAGGCGATCAACACTGACTTTCTATCTGACGTTTCGGAAATGGGTGTTAAATGGCACTTAAATGCACCAGCATGGCCTAGCGCCGGGGGACTTTGGGAAGCTGCAGTTAAGAGCACAAAACATCATTTGAAACGTGTGCTCGGAGACCAAAAACTAACGTTCGAAGAGCTCATCACTCTGCTCACCCAAATTGAAGCGTGTCTTAACTCTCGGCCGCTTTACGCATTGACGGACGACCCCGATGACAGTGTCCTAACCCCAGGTCACTTCCTTGTAGGAGGATATCTACTGACTCCTGCCCTAGGTGAAATTGACGAAAGATGCATTAAGACAAGATGGCAACTTACTGAAAAAATGCATCGTGACTTTTGGCGAAAATGGTCAACAGACTACTTGCACCATCTTCAAATGCGATCGAAGTGGCACTACCCAAAGCAAAACCTAAAAATCGATGACATTGTTCTTATCAAAGACGAAAACATGCCACCAACCAAATGGGCCATGGGAAGAATTACAGCCATACATCCTGGAAAAGATGGTCAAGTCCGAGTGGTCACTCTACGAACTAAAAGTGGACAAATGAAACGTCCCATAACTAAGCTGATTCCATTACCAATTCATTCCCAACCAGACTCAAAACCCAAATCTCGCGACGACGAAGACAAGAAAGATGACACCTCCTCACCAAGAAAGCCAGGATCCAGAACAGGCAAATTAACCTCTCTTACAAACATGCTACTACTACTACTGACGTTTGTAGCGCCTGCTATCGAAGCTAGTGCGAATATCAAAAATCTCAATAATAACACGTTATTTTTTGATAAAATCTCTGACGTACGAATAATTCAAGACAACTGGAAAATGATAGTGTATTACAATATGACTACTTACTGGCACAGTATCACTGCAATTGAAAAATACATTTCCGCTCTGGATAAGATTTGCAATAATGACCACTCATGTGCACCCATAGTTACGCAATTCGAACACGAACTAAACGAACTTCGGCACTACAATGACCTCCTCTTAAATCATCATGACATACTACAACGCAAGAAAAGAGGTTTAGTCAATGGGGTCGGATACCTAGCCAACACCCTTTTCGGGGTGCTAGATGACAGATTTGCAGAAAAATATGTAAAAGACATCGAATTATTGAAAGAAAGAGACAATCATTTACTTGATCTATTTAAGAACCAAACATCCTTAATCGAAGCAGAAAATAATATTCTCAAAAGAAATGAACAGATTATGAACACTCAATTTGAACATATCAACAAACACATGCGTGTTATGTCGGCGGAAATGAATCAAGTAGCAGCAGAGCACCGAAACACTCTGCAAGCATTCCACCTATTGACGTCCTTGATATCCGCTAACGTAATTATTTCTAACCTGCGACGTACCCAAGACACGTTACTTGAAATCGCGACTGATACCTACAATGGCCGACTTAACCTACATCTATTAACTCCCAACGAAATTCAACAACAATTGAATTTAATATCTGGTCATCTACAGGGTGATGTCGTCATGCCAGCCGATAATTTCCGTGACCTATATGGACTCTTGCACGTACAAGCTAGAGCAACTAAGAGGTTCATGATAATGGAGATCAAATTCCCTCTGCTCAACAGAGATTACTTCGAACTCAATGAGGTTATTGACATCCCTCAGAAAAGAGGAGAAGAGACTATCTACACATCTACGGAAACAAAATACTTAGCTGTCAATGTGAAAAAGGACACAGTGGTACCCATGACCGAAAACGACCTACATACCTGCTTAAGACATACACATAAACAAATGTTGTGTCCACTCAATCATCCTGTATATACAATGCAAGTTAAAGAGTCACTATGCAATATGAAACTTCGTATTAGCAATGAAAACAAACCGTACTGTCGATTGGAAATAAAGAAATGTACAGATAAGTGGATCAAATTACACACTCACGACACATGGCTATTTTCGTGCTGCACAGAGTGCGCTATACGAATCCATTGCTCAAATGACGTAACGACGAAACAACTACATGGTAACGGATTAATTACCCTCGATTCAGGATGCATCCTTAAAGGAGAATCCTTTTTAGTTTATGCTCAGCATGACTACATTAACCAAGTATATCTGCACCCTAAAATCGACACGAATGCACCGAATATATCAAGTCTGAACGAGCTTGTGAACGTCTCACTGCCTGAAACCTTTATAGCTGAAAATCATAACGAAATCTTAACTTCAGTACAGCAAAAGATAGATGGCTTAAAAGAGCAAGAATTAAAAATCAATGATTTTAGTCACAATACGCATTATAGTGTGATATATTCCATTCTATTTGTAATGACGAGCTTGCTGCTGACACTTGCATTCATGAGCTTGAAGAAAAAATGGAGGATACCAAAGGAGTACAATGTCAACCCGGCCACCAGGATGTGCGAAACGACATTCACCGAGACAGCCGTGCCTGCGCCCAGGCCGGCCGCACCTCCTTCTCCCCTCCCAAGGATGCGTAACGCACTACAAGCTTCTGTGGCGACTGCAAACACTCAAACGTCACCTACTCCCCCGAAAAAAATCCACTTTGATTTACATGCAAGTACAAGTGACATACTTAAACTGTAATTAATAAGTACTAGCGCATACTCTTATTTTTGTAAGAAAATAATAATTTTAACTTACTTACCTAATTACTATTAATGTTGATGTCTGCATGTTACTTACATCTATTCCTATTGGTTTACGTTGTTCTATCCTATTATAGTATCTACTTATTTTTAACTACTATTTTTGACATAATTAAGAATATTATTGTTTTGACTTTTCATTTTGTTTTCTTGTATAGTCGGGAATATGTACGAGCCATGCAACGTACAAGGTAGCTACGTCACTATGACCTAGATAACAACTACTTAGCATAATGCATTTTAATTAGTTAGTGCAATAAAGACTCTCCGCTCTATCGGTCGGTTTTATTTATTATTACTAAAACGTGACGTATCTAACTACTCCGCCGGTAGTGCCTGACCTCCTGACTTCGTTGACGTTTGTGAACGAGACCCTGCAGCTCGTTCAACCGGTTTAATAAAATTACATTCCTCCTAAGAATACATTATATTACTAACGCACCTACACCGAGGGAAGAAAATAATGTTAATGGCGAAAAGTCTGTTTCCTTTTTTTCATTACCCCTTTTACAAGGGTACATTACCTTTTGTGTTTTCCTCTATTTGTCTCGGTCATTTGTACGCTTTTTGTCATCTTGGTCTTTTGCCTTTGTTTTCACTAATGTTGGATTAAGTAATACAAAACCAAAAACATAGACACTGTAAACCGACCTAAAGAGAAAATAAATTCAAAAATAAAGAGAAAATAAAATTTTTTTTAGTACAATTGCTCAAAAATGCTGACAGGCTGTTACAAAACTTGAAACTTTGGCTAAAAATCTAATTTCCGCGACTTTTTGAGACGTCGTTTTGACATTTAAGTTTCCAATCAAACTAGAATAGGGAGCTTTTCGCAGACAAAAAAATTAAAGTAGCTATCAAACAAAACAAACATAAAATAAAATAAAGTAGATCGTCGTTATCATGTATCATCAGCCTATTTACGTATATCCACCGAGGGCCAAGCGCCTCCCCTTGAAACAGTGAATGGGGTCAGGCCATACTCTTAATTTCTTCAATTACGTTTAAAGAAAGTATCTTACACGGACGGCAACGCCTATAAGTCACAGAATGTAAGAAGACGTCTCATTTAAATGTATAAGTATTTACATGTAAAAAAACAACCCCAAAAACCAGCAGCAGCTGTGATCAAAGGGTTATTTACAGAGCGAGGGAGGCGGTGTATGGAGCCATCATTTCCTACTTAACCCATGTTTGGCGTTTGTCGTTTTCGCAGTTTTAATAAAAACGTCCCCACAAGGGTGTCCATCAATTTCTATTCGAGCTGGAAAATCTCGCGAAAAAACAAAAAGCAAAGATCTTTTAGTGAAAGTCTTTTAATATGCATTTAATTTTCTTATTGCTAATAATAGCAGTGGTTTATAAATCCGACATAAAGTTAGGCAATTTTGCCACATACTTAAATACGATAAGAAGGGAGTAAAATACAGAAAAAGATTAAAAAATAAGTATATTTATTTTTTGAAAAACGCACCACACTGGGTGGTATTGTTCTAAAAAAAGTATAATGTAATCTAATTATTTCATAATGTAGATGCGTAACCTAACCTATTCTTCAATTATGCATAGTCACTTTTATTTCTTTTTTTTTAATGTATAATAACTCTATTTACCTTTTATTAACTTTCTCGTGTCGTTTGAATTTCATTCGAAGTGGTGATTCCACAACATGGTTTCACTTTTTCATTGCAATTTACGGCAAGGTGGTGCCAAAGTGAACCTATTAATTAGTTATACATACATACCCTCACGCCCATAATTCCTACCGGGGTAAGCAGAGCATCAGTGGTTCTAGAACCACTAGATGCCACATCTGACACAAATTGTGAGGGTTATCAGATGGAACCAGTTGCATAATGGTGAGAGGTGGTCAGCCTTTCGCCCATTATACAACAAACCCCTTACATCCCTCTTACAGACTTCTACTGTTTACCTGGGAAGAGAAGGCATCTGGCACATTCAAAGTTTTTCTTTTTGCAAGGAAATAATAAGTTCTAACATAATTATCTCTTTTGTTTGAAACTTTATCCTAAAAAATGACTATCGATTTTGCCTAGGATGGTCACTCCATATTATACTCGTACATAGAGATAAGGGTATGACAGAAGAGGACATGTGGGATTTGCGAGCTCAGTCGCACATGATTTACTAGTTTCATGATTGAAACTGATAGCATTGATTATCATCCTTATGTATCATATTGAAGACGTTTTTATCCTCTAGGCAGCAAAGAGGTTTATTTGGTCTACGTTTTAGATGACCTTTCAATTGAGTTCAATTTAAAGATCTGTGCTAATATTTTATTTTTGCAATATCCTTTATAGAAGCAGTATCATGTGGTACGATTAAATAAACTACATATGGTTAAATATATGATATGGTTAAATAAACTACAAAAACATTTCAGTGGCAACAGTTTGGTTAGAAGTGTTATTACAATTACAGAACTATTTTAAACCATAAAATCAATATATTTTTATTTATTTTTACCCCTGATAAAAAAGAGGGGTGTTATAAGTTTGACGAGTGTATATGTGTGTCTGGTATATATTTGTCTGTCTGTGGCATCGCAATTCCTAAACGAATGGACCGATTTCGATGCGGTTTATTTTATTTGAAAGCTGATCGAGACGGTTCTTAGCTATATTTGATCGAAATTGTTCAGCGATTTAAGAGTTATACGCGCTAAAAGGGGTAACACAATTTTTTTACCATCACTATTTGGGTTAGAAAGTTATCCATCTGAGATTATACAGTGTTATACAGCTATAAATATATATTTGTTTGCGTGGTGAGTAGCTTTCCGGACCTCCAAAATTGCCTGGTCAAAAAATCACTTCAATCCGTTGCTTCTTTACGACGCAAAGATAGGACATACAAATAAGTAATGAGTATTAAAATCAATTTATTCGTACAATGTCATTTCCAAATTAATGTCAATGAAATTAATGTAATTTCCAGAGAGTTTTTAATCCATCCCGTTATATCAATGTAATTTATATTGTGCCTACTGCTTATACCTAAATATGTAGGTAGTTTGTAGTCTGCAACAACTTCAATATGAAAGGCTCTCTAGCCATCACTCTCATCACCAGCATTTTTTCACTCCAGCGTTTTTAATATCCCTGCACAAATAACGCCTTTTTGAATTTTAAACCCTCATAATTGCAATTTTTTTATTAAAACGCTACAGCGAAAAAGTTTCGAGATGTTTCTTAATTTTAAAACCACGTTATTTTTTAATTTATTTGTAATACAGCAGCGTCCCAGTTTAATTATTTGTTTCAAATTAGAATGGTCACAATTCGACGAGAATATTTAATTAAATATTTCTGTTATACAGATTTACATTTTTTAAGACGTGAAGAAAACCTAAAGAAATCTTTTTGTCTTTATCCTTTTTAGATCAGATCTCAAAAATACTTATTAAATACCTAATTTATACTTTAACATATGGTTGGGCCTTTTTATAATTCAATAGGCACAGCATAAATACAAAATTTGTATTACCATTGCCCCTATGTTCCCAGCTTCTAGTAACACTAGTAAATAGGAAGCAATGGGAATACAATTTTGCCGTGCTGTTTTAAAATTATGAAAAGGATCTTTGTAAGTCCTTCTAGCAAAGCAAAAAAAAAACAACATGTTGCACTCCGGGAGTACCGGCAGAAGTGAAAACTTGAACATTAACGTTGATATTTTGGAATGATTAGAGAATAGTTTCGCACGAATTGCTTTAATTATCAGTATAAAAATACTATCATTTATTCGTAGATTCGCACGCTGTAGTAAGCAAGTAAAAATAACGCTGTTTAAAGCGTACTGTCAGTCTTTCTACACGTGCAGTCTATGGGTCAACTACACGCAGCGAGTGTACAACACTCTGCGGGTGCAGTACAACAATGCGTTCAGGGTGCTGCTTGGGCTGCCGCGCTTCTGCAGTGCATCAGGTATGTTTGCCGAGGCGCAGACTGATTGCTTCTATGCAATCATCCGCAAGCGCAGCGCCTCATTGCTGAGACGCGTGCGCGGCACCTCCAGCGGCATCCTGGACGCACTGGCCAATAGGTGGGACTCTCCACTGCTCAGGCAGTGGACAAGCCTACACGCGACGGGCACACTACCCGGCGCAAGATTTAATTAATTACTCTTGTTTACTAACACTAGTTTTTATGTTTTACCACTTTTACTAACACTATTATGGAAAATTTTCTGAAATAAATATATTGTATTGTATTGTATGTGGTAAAATACAATATTCATTTATTGCGCTATCGTACACAAACACGACAATTTATATCACATCAAAAATTTAACACTTCAAAACTATTACAATTATTTTACATTTAAAAATTTATCTCTCAGAAAAATCAACTTCCATCCCTAATTTCAGCGACTCTTTCACTCATTACTACCAGAATCATTATCGCCAATCTCTAAAACATACAATAGTTTTATGGTAGTTGAAGTACTATTATTTATTCTGCGGCTGAAGTAAGAAACGAACAATTTTGATTCGAATCTATTTAAATGTCTAATAAAGACCGCATCAATAAATGTTACCCATCCCTAAAAATGCAAAACAAAGAAGTTTTCATTCTCCCTCCGCCTACGCATTTTCGATCAAGATCACGTGACAGTCCTACGCGTATTTATCAGGGTTACGTGACAGTCACGTGTCCTGACGCGAGTTTAACATTTTCACCCATATTTCAAAGTGTCCAACGCCGCTAAAGCAGTTTTCTCTTCAAAAATTATCTGGTTTACTCGTAGGTAAGGATGGCCGCAACTCAGGTTACCACACGCGTGCACTCTGTGCTGTTGTGATAAGAGCGGTTTTACAATGAAAATAGAGTAACTTGATGTGCTGGCCTTTTTACATAACTACATCGATACACTAACGTCTTTAATCTGCTCTAAGTGTAAGTACCTACAATTTAGTTAAAATTAAAACATTGTCTATTTTTTCACGTCAACGCGCTCATTAGCTAATCCAGGGTAATCTATAATTGGCTATATATATTATCTATGACGTTACATTCTATACTTTTAACGTTATGCTGTTGATTACCATTGTATAAATAAAATAAAAATAAAATACGGCTATAGAACCGATTTTCTCCACACCACAGTAGAGAAAATCTGTATGGGCTATTAGATAAAATTTGAGTATAACGGTAATAATTTAGCAGACTTTCACCCACTTTCACCCACTTTCACCCACAGTACCTGGGCGAAAAAGCTGAAGCTCGAGCATATAAGCGCCATCTCTTATCGTTTTCTGGAATAGAATTTGTAAATTTTTTGAAACAAACTTAAACGACTTTTCCACTCAAAATATTCAGAATCTGTAAATTTTATGAAAATTGAGCCGTTTTCAAGAAACTAATAACTTAATTATAAAAACAAAATATACTAAAGGATTATTATAAAAACAAAATATACTAAAGGATTATTATAAAAACAAAATATACTAAAGGATTAGTTCGTTTAATAAAAAAGAATAGAATAAGATGATAGTCCGTGACTCGGTTACTGAATATTTAGTTTGCTTGTAAAAAGCTAACGATGGCACATTCTATAACAACTTTTTTTTTGCTCCTAGTGCAGTGTAGATTATTTAAATGCACATAAAAAATATTGTCTCTAACTACACTTCAGCTTTTAGTGTCTTTCAAAAGCAATACATGTATCGCGTAACAAAATAAAACGCATTATCTAGTCGGTTGCGTCGGAAGACAAATTCTCCCGGACGTATTTACTCTAGTGCCGTGCTCGAGAGCGCGTCCTACTGAGTGGAACAAGACATTCCTATTTCCACTGAAAAAATAAAAATGAAAAACAGAATAAAACTTTTTAAGAGAAATGCTGTTTGCATACCACTCGGGGATGCGGGAATAAGACAGTTTTAGCTTTAAAAACCTGTTAGTTGATTCAAAGAAGACGAGGATAAAAGAAAATAACTTAATATTGTTTAAAATAACAATTTTACATGGGGTGAGTCTTAATTAGGCAGCGAATCTTTAGGGGATGATTCTCCTCATTGAACTGAACAAATTTTCTTAAAAACCCTTTATATGTTTCTCAAAAAAATTTATAACATACAAAGACAATTCAGCTGATCGTACATAAGTCATAATTAAAGAGAAGCGTTTTTTTTTCCATATTATGTTCCTTAGGCCGTTTTACGTCCTTAATTTTGGCTTTCTAATTGAGGTATATTTACCCAACATATGATTTTAATACAGTTAAATGTAGTTTGTTTATAGTTTCATATCTTGCAACAGGTTTATTTGGTATAGTGATAGAGTCAGGAAATGCACGAGTGACCCGTTAGAATGCACGAGTTGAACTATTATTGAATAGGTATTGCCGTAGTCGACAATAATACTACCATACTCAAAAATACTAATAATTCTAAATGAGCCACATATTCGCAAGCTTATTCAAAAAGTTAGCGTTAGAATTTGATTAGAAGAACTCATTCAATGTTGGAATGGTTGCACGCGCTGCATCTCTACCACTGCATTGTTTTAGCTTAAAGCAGGGATTTTTGGATTATCTTTAGCTGACCTACATTTAAGGCAGTTTCGGAATTAAGGCTCCCCGACATGTGGATTCGTTGTAACTGCGGTTGTTCCAGATTAAATCTACTGCATAAATTTAAAAAAGTTTGCGTCAAAAAAAAAATGAGGTTGAAACTGCCTCTTCCTCTCTCATAGGTTAGCTGGAAGAAAACTCATTGCTTGAGTTAAGCTCGCCATTGTATTGTATGTCCTTTCTCTTATAAAAACTATTTTTGTTATACATATATTACTATGTGTGTGTACATTAAAGTTAATATTATTTTTTTAAAATTCTATTGCCACCCAGTCGAGTAACAATTTTTTTTTAAATGTAAAGATAATAAAACAAACCCAGAAAATAATATTAAACTCGCATATGTAATTATTTATACATGTATTATAAAAGTAAAAGTGCGTTTGTTTGTTTATTTGGCAGTCCTTCACATAAGAGTAGGTAACTCGACGGATTGACTCGACTTTTTCACGGAGATAGTTTAGGAATCCCAAGAGTGTCTAGATTGATCGATAAATACTTTATTTCATACTAATACAAACTGCACTCAGGCAATAACATAGGCCACTTTTTTAAGCAAACAAAGTCGCGACAGGAAAACTAGTATAGTAGGTATTTTAACAATGAAGAGACACAGGGTATTACAGTATTGTAAGCAAAAGGCTTACAATCCCCACTAAACTTGCCGTGTGGTGATCGGTTCAGAATAACACCACCCCATCTCTTTCCGTGGGTGTCGTAAGAGGCGACTAAGGAAACACAAATGAGACCTGCCTCCTAGTAATCCATCCCAGGCAACGATACTTCATTTTTTTCTGAACCTGAGGTGTCGTCCTATGGTCTCATGCGGTGTGGTAGGCTCTGTGAAGGGCCGTCTGATTCGCGACCAGGTTCCTACCGAAGTCCGACTCCAAACAGCTTGCTGTGTTCCGTCGGTGCGTAGGAGTACCAGTGCCTTATAGGCATTTTCTGGGTTAACTCGCTCCATCGTCGACCTCATCTATGACCTTGGTCAAGAGGTCAAGAAAAAGGGATGTGTATCGAGCGGCCATTAGTATGACAAACTTTGTTTTTGTGAAAAAATATTGAGGGATGCTCTAACTTCATAGTGTTGTGAAGATGAAACAAGGATGCTAAATAAAGATGATACTATCAAGCATCTTATGATTCAGTGTTCGATTCTCGGTCGGAGCAAATATATATATATATATATATATATATATCGCTTTGACCTCGAGTCAGAATTGGAAATATTTTTGCATATTGTATTTCTTTCTTTAAGAAAAAGGAACCTTAGAATTTGGGTTCTTAATAGTAGGCTTAAATCCATACTAATATTATAAATGCGAAAGTAACTCTGTCTGTCTGTCCGTCTTTCACGCCTAAACTACTGAACCGATTTTGATGAAATTTGGTAGAGATAGATTAGAGCCTGGGAAAGGCTACATTTTATCCCACAGTTGAGCACAACATAACCTATAGTCCACGCGGGCGGAGCCGCGGGCGGAAATCTAGTTAAAAATAAAATATTTTTTTCTATTTACTCGAAATAATTGTTAGGTAATAATGTCGCCGTAGTCTTGAGTTTCACTTTACCCACTCCGTCGTCTTCGTTTCTGAACTGGCGCTGGCATGGCGGCGAGTAGCGGAAAAATAATAATCTAGTGGATAGTTAAGTTATAGGGTTCAGTACAGAAGAAAACTGTTTCTACACTTATAAAGATGACTTTTTTTTGCGCATGTTTGTTTGTAACGAATAGACTCTGAAACTTCAATGAAAAAATTTTCATCAATCGCGGGGAATATCTAGTCGATATTTGTTAATAAATTATTAAGGTGTTTAACTCGTTCCCTGATAAGCACAAGTATATTCGTAGTACAAGATTTGGTACCAGCTACGATGTTTGTATAAGGTTTCTAATAAATTCTATAGAGTGGTAGTGTAACGAGGGCGAGGATGAATTCTTTGGCTTTAGAACTAAGCTACCATTTCTTAATAGAAATAAAGTCCTAGTATTTTTATTCTTGGCTACCATATATTTACTACGATTGCACTCGTTTGACAGCAAAAGTGTTAAAGTAAATTTTCAAGAAATCTAGATATACCCCGTTTCTTATGTTCAAAATTATAATTTTGGAGACTATAATTAGTCTAAATTATAATTAATCACTATGATATATATTTACTACGATTGCACTCGTTTGACAGCAAAAGTGTTAAAGTTAATTTCCAAGAAATCTAGATATACCGTACCCCGTTTCTTATGTTCAAAATTATAATTTTGGAGACTTCAATGCAATAATTAGATAACTCAGATTACTCTAAACATCAGATTTCAAAATAAACAATACCTTCACAAAGTTTGTATTAAAAAGTTTTAATTTTAGAAATCATCCTTTAATTAGGATTATTTAATTAAAGTTTTAGTTCTTAGGTCACTAACTTCTTTATTAAAAATGTTTTAAAATTAAAATATGTATTTTCCATTATTCAAGATCTTGAGAAAGCTAGGCAAGGATCCAGATCATATTTTCTAGGAAAGTGGTTTCAGATTAAGATGACATTTTCGACTTTCTTCATCGCCATAAAGTGATTTTATGTCTTTCCAAGTTTTGATTTACGGGTTAAAAGAGCGTGAAATTCGGCGTAAAAAATTCGGTTTGCTCACAGATAGTTCTAGAATAAAGTCGTGTAAAGTTTGAGGCGAGAAAAAGTTGGCAAGTTATGGAAGAGTGCGGAGTTGCGAGAACCTTCGCTTATGAATATTTTACTTCACTCCGCAACTTTAAAATTGAAGCCCTTACTTGCTTGACTTGATATAACAATGTTGGAGGCTTACAAGGAAGGCCGAAATAAAATAAATAAAAACATTTTTATACATTTTTGACTTTCGACTCACATTGGACCGGTTGGCATGTGTGTTATGATTCATGGTATAATGTATATATGGGCACCTTTGTACTAAGGATATGACAACTATGACAAGGGGCGGGTTATTTGTAACTAAAAAAACCGTCCTTTTAGACTATGAGAGTGCCCTAAAATATCTAATAGACAAAAATATAGCTGAACTACTCTTTTGTGATGACCCAAATCTCGTAACTGACCTTCTAATACAAAAACTAACTGACTCGATACAGAACAACACTCGAATAACAAATATACCTAAAAGCAAGCGAATAATTAAACCATGGATCACTGTTGGTATCCTAAGATGTATCAATAACCGCAACAAATTGCAAAAACAATCCCGAGAAGATCCACATAATGAAATTAAGAAAATTACATACTCTCGATATAGGAATTATTGTAATAAAATCATCAAAAAATTAAAAAGAAAATATGAAAGGGACCTATTGGCTAAATCAATAAATAATAACAAATTACTCTGGAAAAACATTAAAAACATAACCTACACCACGAAATCTAATAAACTAAATTCAGAATTGATGTACATTAAGCCAACTCCTATCAAATCTGCAAACTATATTAACAACTTCTTTGGCAATATTGGTAAGGAACTAGCTAATAAAATTCAGTCTTGTGTACCCGATGATGAACGAATCCGCTTTCTTAGGACACTCCCCTCTGTGTCACAATCCTTTGCTCTCCTAGATACTGATGCTGATGAGGTCGATGCCATAATAAGGAATCTAAAAACAGAAAGCGCTCCCGGCTGGGATAATATACCACCAAAATTTATAAAATATGTTAGGGATGAAATCAGCCCCGTAATGGCACATCTGGCCAACTTATGTTTTAAAAACGGTGTCTTCCCCAACCCTTTGAAGTACTCAATTATTACGCCGGTGTACAAGGGTGGAGAGAGAGACGACGTTGGTAACTATAGGCCAATATCTGTATTACCTGTTCTGTCCAAAATACTAGAGAAACTGCTAAACCGTAGACTCTTAAAGTACCTGACTACCTACAACATAATATCCCCTAATCAGTTCGGCTTCAGAACAGGTATATCAACTGAAGACGCGGTGACATCTCTAAGCTCACTAGTGACTGATAGATTAGACAAAGGTGAAAAATGTATAGCAGTGTTCTTGGACCTCAAAAAAGCCTTTGATACCGTCTCTCTCCCCATCCTTATACAAAAGCTGGAGAAAATTGGTGTGAGGGGTCCACAGCTTTCAATATTTATTGATTATCTCTCACAAAGACAACAGAGGGTTAAGCTGGAACAGTGCACCAGTGAAGACGTTGGCGTATCGTACGGCGTACCTCAAGGAAGCGTCTTAGGCCCGACATTATTCCTTATCTATATAAATGACCTATGCAACATGCATATTAACAACGCGAACATATTTACGTATGCCGATGATACAGCTGTCGTCTTCACTGGTTCAACATGGAGCGATGCCAAAACCAATGCTGAACGAGGACTTTCTTGCGTCGTCAGATGGCTCAAATGCAACCTCCTTACACTGAATGCAGCAAAAACAAATTATATCTGTTTTTCTTTATACAATCGCACACAACCTAGTGACGATTTTTCTATCAAAATACACGATTGCATGGATTCTGTGGAAGGTGGTTGCGATTGTCCTCAAATTGAAAAGACTGATTGTACCAAATATTTGGGCGTGATGATAGACCAACGATTATCTTGGTACCCACAAATAGAACAGATTGCGGGCAGAATAAGGAAGTTCGTCTGGATGTTCAAGTCACTTAGATATATAGTTCCAACAACTCCGAAAGAATCAGCTTCTTCCAAAAATATTCTAATCCAAATTTATCTGGCATTGGTACAATCTATAATCACGTACTGCATACCTGTGTGGGGGGGTGCATTTAAAACAAGGTTTTTGGATATAGAAAGAGCTCAAAGAGCACTACTAAAGGTAATGCATTTTAAGAAAAGACGGTTTCCGACTGAAACCCTTTATAATATATGTAACGTGTTGTCTATAAGAAAACTATATATACTACATACTATTCTTAAACTACATAAGTCTTTACCCTATAATGGCCCTGACACTGAACATAGAAGGAGAAAACGTAAAGTTGTACACATTCCTAGAGTAAAAACAAAATTTGCTAGTATCCAATTTAAAACACGCTCAACTTACCTGTATAATATTATAAACGATGAGACTGACATATATTCCAAACCCTATTACGAATGCAAGACCAGTGTAACCAAGTGGTTAAAATCTCTGACCTATGATGAAATTGAGGTATTGTTACAGCAATCGTAATTTGTAAATTGTTTTAAATATATTAGAAAATATCTAAAATATGTACAATATATACTTATATATTTAAACATATATGTTATAATAAATATTTATTTATATATAACTACACACACACACACCCACACACACACACACACACACACACACACACACACACACACATGCACCCGTACACACACACACACACACACATACACTTTGCATGCCTAAATTGTTCTAGCATAAGAATTGTATCTAAGAGAAGAGCGGGGCCCCCTGGCACAGGCATTCTCATGCCTAAAAGGAGACCCCTGCCTATTTATACGAAGAATATGTGAGACACAAATAAATTATTTTTGATTTTTTTTTTATTTATTTTTTTTATTTGACTGATTTGACGTAATTATGTATGTAATTTCTGGCATTTTTATTTGAAATGTAATAAAATTTAATTCATCTGGATTTTCTATCCAAAACAAAAAAAATCGTTGTATCCTGTAAAAATATTAATTAAAATTTATAGGTATTACAAAAGACACGAAGGAAATTTTTGTCTTTACTTACAAGTTTGAAAACGAACAAGGATTCTCCAAGATCAATTCAAATTCATTTCGAATTAGCATGATAAAGTCCAGTCTAGACTAATTTAACAAAGTAATATTCTACGGGACTCCTTGAATAGGAGCGTTAACTTTTCTTGCTTGTTTTTTTATGCAGCTAATGGTATGACGTTGAGGGCGGTACTTAAGTTCTGACGCTTGGTTACAGAAACTAATCTTCTTTTAAACTGGGGCGCTTATTAAAAATCAGTGTCACCGCTCGCTCTTGTAGATACCACGTACAATGTTTCAATCTTCCAAGAATTACCTTTTAAGTTATTTTAAACAAGGTTTTTGTTTTAAAATAATAACCGTTTTTTTTCGAATAGGTCCACATAAGTCTGTCTTTTTAATATTCAAGAATCACAACACAAAGTATGAACTTTGATGGTCTTTTGCCACCATGGGGCCAGTTGCTCGATTACCGAGTAACGGCATAATAAAAACATCAAAATGTTCGTATCTCAAGCTTTAAAATGATGAGTTGAAATGTTTTAATGATAATGAAAGTTTTAATATCGTTTAGTTGTTTAAACGAGTCAACTTTGAAAGCAATTATGACGATCAACAGGTCAACGTTTAACTTAAGGGAGTGCTGTTTTCTCCTCTTTCCTATTCTCCACCAAATTGGACAATTAAAAAGTTTTTGAAAGTAATAAATTGTTGATTGGATGCTCAATTTTGTAAATTATCTGAAACAAATTGGATGTTTTCTTGCTTGCTTTTCGGGTATTATAAAAAAATGGGGTTGTGTGGCACAGTACTTGGAAGAGTGGATATCAAATCAAACTCATAACTTTGTCCTTTTTATAAAATAACCCCAAATTAATAGTAGTTTTCCAAGTTAATCTAAAGCAAATAAATTTAAGGAAAGCAACAATATTCGGCCTATGACCCCAGAATTAGATCACCTGGTGCTCTAACCGACTAAGCTAACGTGCCTTCAATTCAAGCGGCAAAACTTCTCACACGGGTAACCGTTTTAAAAATACTAAATAAATCCCGAGCATCAAAAAGTTGCTCTAATACTTAGAAACAATGTTATTGTAACCCAAAACTTTCTAATTCACTATTGTTTGCAAGGACACATAATGTATTTTCGCCGTTGAACTAGGAGTGAACGAAAAACTTAGAATGTGACTACTGCTAACTCTTCCCATGCATACTATAGAAGCCAGTATGTGGAACGCGATAGTTTTGCTGTAACGTAGATGAAAGGCTAGTATCCTGTTTTCACTACTCAAGATGCATCTAATGAACCTAAGCATAAAATGATAAATATGACGTCTTGAACTACAATGACGTTTTACCAACCCCAACAGGAGTTATGGATGGGTGTGTATCACAGACCTAATATCGAGATAGACGGTAAAAGTTTACCTACCTTGCGTGTAAAAAGTGTGAGGTTTTGTCACAGTTTTGTCCGACTTAACTGAGTCCGCTTGAGACTTATGCCGTAAATGATAATCGATTTTAATCAGATTTACATTATTGTTTTATTCAATTAAGCGTCATTGAATCATTTCCGCGCGGTCTCGATTTTCCATGACTAAATTTCGCTCGTGACGTCATTTTAGGTACGAAAAATTCGACACGCTAGGTTCTCATACAGTTTGAAGCGCTCTTTTCGTCTATCTCGATATAGGTTTGTGGTGTATGTGTAAATGTAAACATAATGTACTTTGTATTACACGTGCTGACATCTGTTTCTCAGAATTTCAATCTAACTAGCTGTCTATTAATTTAGTTGCAATTTGATTTGAAAAACAGAATCAAACTATCCCAAGTTAAGTGAAAAATGCACCAACAATCCTTGCGGTTTGTTTGAATTGATTGTTTTATTATACTGATTTCGTATTGAATATTGAACACTTTGAGTTTTCCTTTTCCAGAAATGACCAATTTTATAAATGCCTTTGCTTGTTACCTGCGTAACAAACTTTTCACAACATTTATTTGACAGACTTAGTAATTGGCTAAGTAAACAAAATTATTTTAAAAGAGAATATTCAATCTGTAAAGTTTGCTATGAATTATTAAATTTTACGGGCCTGATAACTCAGTTGGTAATAATCTTGCCTACTCGTGGGTCCGATTCCCGATTTGTGAGGAAGTCCCGGGCGGAATGCTAGTCTTCACTATCTATACTAACATTATAAAGAGGAAAGATTTGATTGTTTGTTTGTTTGTTTGTTTGCATTGAATAGGCTCCGAAACAACTAGACCGATTTGAAAAATTCTTTCACCATTAGAAAGCTACATTATCTCCGATGGACAAAGGCTATATTATATTTTCAAAAAAATTAGGGATCCTTACTGAAACTCAAATAATGTAACCCAAGGTGTAAAAAAATTACCTAAAATATTCTTTACATTGCGAGCGCTGCGTAAACTTTTGATGATAGAATAAAATAATGTACTACGACTTTGCAGAACACATAAATATTCACAAAAAGTGTCGCGATAGCATATGTCTAACTATTGTAGTTATGCCACAATATGTGTTCTTTTATTTAAAAAAAATAATTGAAATGCCGCCCGCTATAAAATGCTCTTTATTTGTATCTTGGTATTAATACTTATGAAATAAAATTACTTCATATTCAAGACTGCTTCAATATCTATATAAAACTTTTTGAATTATGCAATTCGGACATTCCATTCAAAAGATATCACGAGTTTAAAAATGTAAGTATTAGAAAAAAGTTTCGTGGTCGCCGCTCATCTAGCTAGGCAGCACCTTATGCGATGTAGGCGTCACTGGGGTACGGGCGGGGAGTCAATGTCAAGAAATGAAAAAAAAAAACTTCAGAAAGTTTAATAATATGTTGTAAAATCAATCAATATCTATAGTTGTGTATGCTGTATGACAGCAATGCAGACTGCTTTTCCAGTCTCGGTGGACATTCACTCTACTGGTAATTTAGGTCCGTATTACCTAAATTACCAAGCTTGATATATACTTAAGTATTGATTGTCTCTTTCTTTCACTATCAAAATGACAAAGACGACTGCTGCTTAAGTATAGATCAGTCTGAGTCGCGTTCTATAATACGGACCTTAGATGCACATTGCATAAGTGCTCAGAGCATTTCAAGCAATTAGAATACCCTCTTCGTATATGATAAATACTTCAATAAGGCTACCTATATGCTATTTTAGGTTTCAAACATTTATTTATTCATAACTTAATTGAAAGACTTAAATTTAATATCTTACGTAATAAGCATAGCCAAATACAGATTACTCTGGATTAGCAAATATTCGTCTGTATATAGGTGTTTTTATCTATGTAACAAACATGATTATTCTATTCAGCTTACGTCTTTAGTAAGTAATTCAAATAAAAAAGTTGTATTTTACAGCACCATTGTATTCTATGTATACCTTTCTGCAGCTTTCTATGTAATACCTATCAATGTCAAGTGTATAAGATCTCAACTTTTATTTGTTTAGTTAGGAATCATCAAAATGGCGATGAACTTTACAGCACTAAGAAATGATTTTTCTAAATTCTAACCCTAAGGGGGTGGAATGGGGGTTCAAAGTTTGTATGGAGAAAACAATTTTTATGCACATTTTGGCTCAAAACTTCGTCAAAATATACCTCGAAGCAAATAAATGGACACCTGTTTCGCTATTTTTCAAAAATCATCCCCTAAAGGGTCAAGAATGAAACGGGTGACTAAAAGAGTTCTTTGCGCGAGCGAAGCCGCGGGGAAAAGCTAGTATAATATTAAAGAGGCAAGATTTCATTGTTTGTTTGTTTATTTGCATTTAATAGGCTCCGAAACTACTGAACTGATTTGAAAAATTCTTTCACTATTAGAACGCTAAACTATCCCCGATGTACATAGGATAGGCTACATAATTTTCCTGAATTCCCACGGGAACGAAGTCCCAGGCGAAAAGCTAGTGTATAATATGTATGTATTTACTAACAAAGTGTGTATAACTAGTTAAAATCAGTTATTTAATACACATTACTCTTAGTACACATTACACATTACTTTTCGCCCGGGACTTCGTTCCCGCGGGAATTCAGGAAAATTATGTACCTAGTCTATCCTACTGACCCGAGTCGCAAATTGGATTGCGCTGTGGGAATTTTCCAAGAATATTTAAATACCTACTTAAATTTAAATTAATTTAAAAAACCGACCAAGTGCCAGACGGACTCGCGTACGAAGGGTTCTGTACCATTATATATAAAAACGGAAAAAACAGACAGACGGACAGACAGACAGACAGACGGACGGACGGAAGGACGGACGGACGGACAGCGGAGTCTTGATAATAGGGTCCCGTTTTTTACCCTTTGGTACCTACCCTAAAAACGGCACCCTAAAAATGGTACCCTAAAAACGGATTCGGCACTGTCGTTAACTTTGTATACAGGATCAAAAATATATTTTTTTATGAAAACGTTAAGGAAAAAAGAAACACCGAAAAAAACAAAAAAAGGGTTCTGTAAGTAAGTGATACTGGTTCAGGATTTTGAATATAGCTAGGAGGTTTTTTCACCCTGTATATGGCTTCACGCGGTAAGACGGGGACAGGGCGGGGGTCAAGGCGTCTTCAAAACCTGTGATCTTGTGGTCTCTTTAGCAATCAACTCTCATGAGAATGAAGCCGCATTGCATGTGCTAGGACAGTTGAGCATCTATTTTATGACCAACTAGCATTCCGCCCGGGACTTCGTTTTCGTGGGAATTCGGGAAAATTATAAAGCCTATGTCCATCTGGGATAATTAAGCTTTCTAATGGTGAAAGAATTTTTCAAGTCGGTCTAGTAGTTTCGGAGCCTATTCAATGCAAACAAACAAACAATCAAATCTTTCCTCTTTATAATATTATACTATCATCCCACTCGGGACTTCGTTCCCGTGGGAATTTGGGAAAATTATGTAGCCTATGTTACTCAGGGATAATGTAGCATCCTAACGGTGAAAGAATTTTTGAAATCGGTTCTGTAGTTTTTAAGTTTATTCGTTACATACAAAAATACAAGTTTTTCCTCTTTATTACTATAGATTAGTATATAGTATATTAGACAAACGATTGATACGTGTCAATACATGTCACTGTCATCTGTAAAAGGCGATAGAGAGATGAATGACATTCGATGTCCAGAACTATCGGTCGTAGACTGCCAGAGTAGAAGCCCACGCTTTAAATTATCTTTGTACATCTCCCACTGTATACAAATGTACAAGGGTTGTTGAGACTGCTAAGCAAATACTAAAACTACTTATGAATTATTTTTAGGTGAAATTTTCCAGAAAATTATCGTAAAGAATACGTTTTTTTAATGTATAATAAGAAATTTAATAAATTAATACCTACATTCCATTTTGCAGTAAAAATAATAGTAATGTCGTAAAACACAACAAACAGCAATGTACAGTCGAACCATTTGAATCATGACCCACCTTAAGGTCATTTTCCTACAGCAAATATAAACAATTAGGTTGAAATTCGTTTGAACATACGATACGTGTCACAAAAATGACAACACTTTATTTTGACACTGACTGTTGACATCACTACTCAAATCAGAGTTACAATAATTGAGTATTGCACGAAAAAACCGGCCAAGTGGTGGTCAGAATCGCGCATGAAGGGTTCCGTACCATTATCCATAATATCGAGCGAGAATGGACTAAGTGCGAATCGAACTCACGCACGAAGGGTTCCGAACCATTATCTATTATATCGAGCAAAAACGGCAAAAAGAATCAGACCGGTTTTTCAAAAGTATTTAATAATAATTGTTACAGCAGCAACAGAAATACATAATCTGTGAAAATATCAACTCTCTATCGGTCAGCACTGTTCATGAGATACAGACTGGTGACAGACGGACGGAGAAGTCTTAGTAATAGTCCTGTTGTCAGCCTTTGGGTACGGAACCCTAAAAAGTTTGAATGAAAATCGAAGACACTTTCATTTCAAGTAACTAGGGCATGCGGAGCCGTTTACGGTTCCATATTTTTTGGAACCGGTTCTCAGTTCAATACAGTTGAAACCAACCCGGTTCTGAAAAATATTGAAAATTGAGCAAAGGCTGATTAAAAGGATGTTTTCTTATTCCAGTATTCATCTGCCTGTATTTGCTAGAATATTTTTAAAATAAAACAATAATGTGGAAGAAATTATAAACTTTATTTTGTTAAATAAATAAAAAAAATTACTATCACTTGAAAAACTGAAAAAAAAATACCCTATAGAAATTAAATTAAATTAACCAATTAACCTAAAACCGAGTGTAAGCACCATTGCTTTCAATAACGTCTAGCAGTCGGTTACGCATAGACCTGACTAGACGACTACAAATGTCAGTTCCTTTTATGTAATCCCAAATTTCGTTACAATGCAGCACAATTGCTTCTTTGGCCCTCTCGTTCTTGCTCTCCCACATTTGAACCATCAAACCCCACAAATTTTCTATCTGGGGACCGAGACAGCCATGGAATGACAGTGATTTCATTTTGATGCTGGGCAAACCAATGCGAGACAATTCTGGCAGTATGCACACGACAATTATCTTGAACAAATGAGAATATTGGCACTTCTTCTCGCGGGTAAACTGTTCGGAAAGTCGGTAACATAGTTTCTTTCAACAAACTGACATAGTTCACGGCATTTTGCCGAGGAGAAATCTGAACCAGCTCGCCTACACTTCCTGCATCCATCCAGGCTCACATATTAGCAGAAATTCGGCCTGATATTTGGTTGGGCACTACGTGATCCTCGGTGTACCGCGTGTTGTCATAACGCCACAAAGTTAGGCAACCATATTGAGAAGAGCGAAACGATTTTTCGTCAGTAAAAATGGTTTTTGACCAATCAAAGTCTAAATAATTACGTGCAAAATTTAATCTTGCAGTTTTGTGTGAATCCGTTAACTGAGCTTTTTTAACGTAATGTCTATAATGCAACCCGTTGCGGTGCAAATTGTTTCTTATGGTTTGTAGACAAACGTCGTATTGTGCTGCAAAATATCGGGTTGGAGTAAACGGATGTTCTTCGTATTGCTTCTTTGTTGCGTTTCCGTTCGCTGTTGGTTGATGATTCGACGAACTCCATGATTATGTTGTCGTCTGTCTTCAGGGTGCCCTCTTCAGCGTACCTCCTAATCCAGGTTCGGACTGTGTTCCGACTTATATTTAAGTCTCGCGATATTTCACGGATGCCTAAGCCTTGTTCACCGAGTAGTACTATGCGAGCTCTTTGCTCTGCCAGATTGGCCATTATACGATTTATTCAAGATTAACTGTCTTAGATTTTTATTTCAATTTTTTTCAGACTCAATACTTACAACTCAAAAATAACTTGACATCTAACACGTTAGACATCTGACTATTTTGTTTTTTGTTCTCTGTAGCAAAGAGTTTAGATGATGATTTATTATGATTGCAATGATAACAATCTGATTTCAAACTGGGACTTTTTTTATCTAAAACCTATCTAATGCAATGATAACAAAGGCTAAAATTGCATAGATCTTTGATCCGTAATGACACATTTTTATCAATATTTAAAAGGTACTATGTGCGACATGCGCGACAGCGAAGAAAACCCTACAACAATTTTGAATTTATAGGAATAATTGTCAAAGTGGGTCATGATTCAAATGGTTCGACTGTACGTTACATTTTTTTGCGCGGCGCTGCTACGTCATTTGATGCGTAGTACATTGCGTAGCGCTAAAGTAAATAAATAACGAAAACTCCATAACCTTACGTTGCCGAGAAAAAAAGTTAGTTGGATCTTAGTTATGAGTAGATTCCAATAAACACCCCTGTAAAACATATCTCTTTGTAAATCTGAAGAGATGATAAGTAGGAGTTATATCCCTTACCGTGTCTCCCTTTACAACAACATAGATACAGGTAGTGCTACAGTTATTTCGCTAATTGAATCTGTTAATCTAGCAACACCTAGCTCAAGCTTGGGACAATATATACTGACATGACCTAGTTCAGATAAATAAATAGATAACTGAATATCTTCCACCATCTAACACGTGTCTAGGCAACAGGGGAGTTAGCTAAAATGCAACGAATCTCTTTCAATGTTTAAACTGTTGACATAGTCTGAATGTATGATACTATTGACATACGAGAGCATTATTTACGAGCCATTATATTTCAGCGCAATCCCGTGTGTTCTTTATTTCATTGTTACCCGTGAATTTTTGCCTATATCACTTTCTAGTCGTCCAACTATATCATTAAATGTGACTGTGAAAATAGAACGGTACAACTTTCGTGTGATGAGCTATTGTAAATAACTCTTATTGACTACCCTGAAAACTGTACCTTTTACTAAACACAGTCACAAATCACGTCGATCCTTTCTGTTTCCAAACAATTTTACCTACAGGCATTTATAAACATAATTTTCATGTTTAAAAGGTCTAGGCGTTCATTCAAAAACATTTTACCAATATTAATTACCATCCCGAACAATATTTATATTTTTCTACTAATCTATATTTATTGTATTTTTAGTGATGCCGATTCTTTCAGTAAAAGAAAATATTGAGAGAAAATCTACACATTCAGGTACCAAATCCCTTTTCTAGAGACATGAATGGGTTTAGACGCGATCGCTTCTCATCCATTAAACCATTTAAATATTGGTCATGTGGAGTACACCTATGCACTATACGTAGGTCATGGTAATGACGCATATTTAATCTTTTGTACTTTTGATTATTTATTAATAAATACAGGTTAAAAAAGAACCTCCTAGCTTTATTGAAAATCCTGAACCAGTATCACTTACAGAACACTTGTTTTTTCGTTTTTTTTTTTTTCGGTGGGATTTTTTTTTCCTAAACGTAGACACTACTCGGGTACCTCTCGCGTGCCTGATGTAGGAGTAATTTCTTCGTTTAGGCAAAAAATTAACTATTCCCATTAAAAAAATTTTTAAAAAATTTTTTTTTTTCATAAATGTGTTCTTTGAGTGACACTGGTTCAGGATTTTGAATATAGCTAGGAGGTTCTTTTTCACCCAGTATACATATTGGGTGACTTTAAATAAGTTAGCAATAATGAAGGATGTGAAGCAGCTCATGATACTGAACGAGTTTCCCCAAGGAACATAAGTCGAAATATGAAAAAAAAATCGCCTTGTGCGATCAGCTGATATGCCTTTGTATGGGAAGCCAAAATTTTTTTTAAGAATTTCATATAGGTTCCTTGAGAAAATTGTTCACTTTCATGGGTAATATCACCCTCAAAAGTTTCGTTGACTAATTGATGTCACCCCATATAGTTAGTAACTAGATAAGAACAGAAACCAGTTCTTGAAACCTATTAGTACCCACCTTGTTTGTATTGAAAGGTAGAAGAGAATATTAATTATAGTCTTTACAAATGTAGGTCAGGAATAATGCTATATCACGCCTGTTTTTGATCGGCTCTGAGATTAATGGAGGTAATTTACATAGAACACTAATTAGGACGAATTAATAACAATAGATTGAAACTGGATAGCTGAACTTGAAACTAATGGTGTAATGGATTCACTTCTATGTAGGGCCTCAGATTCCATTCCCGCTAATAAATCAATACTGATTAGCTTTCAAATTGAAGGTATAGATAACCTTCGTCTTTTCATTTGTTTTATACCTAATTTACGAGGAAAAAAGCAAGATTTTAAATGAACGGACTTATTTGATGAGTAACTGTAATGACTTCTCGGACAATGTATGAAGCCGACGTGTGGCATGATTTTGCATATGGCGAGGTTATTATAAGCTAATCAATTGATGGATGTTTGAGTGTTTGTTTTACTTTCACGAGAAAAATACATAAAAATATTTTAATAACACTTAATTAAGAACTTTATGTTATTGCAACAGCTTAAGTATAGTTTATTTTTTTAATTATTATTATAAAACAAAAACAAATTGTTATTTTTTTCTATTTTTGTTTGATCATTTGTCACCTGATGAATCACTGTATTGTATATGAAAATGCTAATGTTTTGTAAAATTCATCCCATCAGGTTGTCTGCATAGAAGACGTAGTATTGGGAGACCTTGATGCCCGGTATAGGGTCAATCAATATAGGATTAGCCAGACGCAGTGATCTCAGTTTAACTATTCCAATAATCTTGACTAATCTCGTACTCAACCCGTAGGTCAGAATTTTCGCAGTAGAAAATTTCGTTGAAGTATAGAGGCCAGTACTTCAGGTTATCCATTTTCATTGCAGAACCGTTCTTATCCTAACAGCACAGAGTGCACGCGGAGAGTAATCTGATGTGCGGCTTTTTGTACATATTTATTAAGATATGAAATACTAGTTTTCCGAAAAATTATGAAGTTTTTTGACGTTTGTGTCAATATAAAATAGGAACAGAGAACGTGTTTTTTTATTAATGACAAACTTTAGAATCTTATAAAACTACTAGCATTCCGCTCAGGACTTCGTTCCCGTGTGCATTCGGGAAAATTATGTATCCTATATAATGGTGAAAGAATTTTTGATATCGGTCCAGTAGTTTTTAAGTTTATTCGTTACATATAAAAGTACACATCTTCCCTCTTTATAATATTAGTGTAGATGTTCAAAACAACGTAAAAAAACGTTACATTTTTCTGTTCATTGCAAAAGAGAATTCGCCATCGCGTCAAAAGGTTGCTATCAGTTGTAGGTAGGTAGTTAATTAAGGTGTAGAAAAAACCCTAGTTAGTTTTGTATAGTATCTGAATCACCTTAGATGTGTGATCCTTTTGAATATTTTGCGGGCTATAATATTTTACTGCTAGTATTATCTGTGAAAGTATGATGATATCTTAACTGACCCAATTAATTCCAAGAATTAATTTCCAGTGCTGCTCCTTTCTTAAAGTAAATTTTCTTTATCCAACTAGACCTAAAGCTTACTGTGATTAACTAGTTATTTGGCTGGCTAAGTTGCCTGGTCGGTTATTCCACAAATCAATGGCGTCTTAATGTCGTTTGAATGACAACGGTCGTCACTTAATCCGTTCAGGTGGCGAAACTGAGAACTATCTCAAGTTGTTACGTAGTTTGCAACTTAAAAGTTCGGTTAACGGTGGCGCTTTTTGTCGGTGTGGCTGTCATCAAATATATAAGGATTCTATAGTTCTAAATTTCACCGTCTGAACAGATAAAATGGTCAACAATGTCATTCAACCGCCATTGAGTGCTATTGATAACCGCCCAAGAAGTTGTGCTTGTTTATGTTAGTTATATCCTTTCTTCAAGTTATAAGAAAGCGATTCTAACACATGTGTAAATGTGAAGTGCTAGTAAGTGATTTAGATTAAGCTATTTTTTGTGAAGGCACAGGAGGAAAGCGTTTCCACAGAGAATTGTAGTCTAAGCTATTCTATCACGAATCTTCGCTCAGATTAAGCAATAAATCAGTCAAATGCCAGTCAGACTTTATGCCCTTTGAAAATTCCCTTTCATCGCATATTTCGCGAAAATTTTACTCAAAAATATGTCTTTGTATCAAGAAATTCGACGTTCAAGTATTTGAAACTTTGTAGAGGCGGAGCATGTACTTTAAGTAATTTTATATATGCATTTCAATCAAAAAACTAACTTTATTGGATTTTTTTTATAAAATACTAATGTTTATTATTGATGATACATCTTACTTGATATAATCATGCTTTTCTCACTTTATACTCAGTAAAATGATTTTTTTTCAATTTTGGTTAATTAGTAGTTATAAAATGCCTACAATGGATGAATTCCATATAAAAGAGAAATTTTCATGATGAACGCGATACAATAATAGTATATTGTGCAACTCGGGAATAAAAGACGGATTTTAAGAGAGGTCCAAAATTGGATCACAAGCAAATGATGGATTCTAAATTATTGAAGCTACTAGCGTCATTCAGCGTTTGAATCCTGAATGACGCTAGTAATTCATAGCCCTCGATAAAAATACGTTTTATTCAAGAGTTGCACATTATATTTTATACCATGACCTCGAGAAAAAGAAAGATTTAAGCAGAAATAGACATCTGCGCAAGGAGTTTGAATTTCGAATATTCTTTGCGATGGAGGTCTTATGTCTATACATTGGAGTGTTCGAAATTCAAACACCAAAATTAACAAAAAATGTGCTCTTTTTTTACGTGTTTTGCCGGAGCAAAAGAATCTTTTTAGGGTTTTAAATTCAAATACCAAAACTGTGACTAAAAGAGCTCTTTTAGTCACAGTTTGGTATAAAATAAATAATACTCTAAGCCATCTTGTACTACACCCAAGGGATAAAAGTTAAAATAAAAACATGCCTAGTTAATGATCACATTAAGCTCAAAAATGTAACAAGCTGATATTAAAATTACCCCTTAAGGGAAAAGCGTTATAGATATTTTATATTACCTTTGAAATTCGCCAAGGTCGATCGTTGAAACGAGTAAAAAAGGCATGAAAGGGTCCACCACGGGATATCTTCCACTTCGTTGAGCTCAAGTTGGAATCCCACAGTATGAAGGTAAAGGGCTGAGATTCAAGGGACCAGATAAAAATCGGTCAAGTGTGCGTCGGGCTCGCATACTGATCGTCGATTAGGGACTGTTCTATTGTCTGCGAACTATCGGATTGTGTGTTTATTGCGGTTAGTGACTAGAAAACAAGGGTAAATGAAGATTTACATAAAATAGTACGTATCATATGTGGTTCGGGGAATTTATCATTTAAAGATATTATAGTAACCTCGGTGGGGACGTATGTATGGGCTGGTTTGAGTGGTAATTTAATTTTCACTACAATGGCAATGTGTGTTCAGAAGTTGGTATTTATATATTCATGTGATGTTTACATCAAACGTACAGTACCATGAAGTTGTAATAATAACAGTTGTAAAGTTGAAAACAAAGGTGTCAGTGCAGAATTATGTTTATTCATACCAAACAATCAATACCACTTGAACAAACACATATACTCGTAGCGATACCTTATAAGCAAGTACCGTAGCTAGCTATATATCTTAATTTGTCACATTCCAGATGGTTGTGTATCCTCACATCATGTTAAGTATAAGCTTTTGACTTGGCTTAATGAGTGCAGCACGGAAACGTTCATGAAAATTTGCGACTCTGGTCACAAGGTATAGCGCTGTTTTCGTGGTGCAGAAAATTTGTTGACCTGATGTGCTGTTGTTCGTTTGTTTTTGCTTCTGACTGAATTAGTATATAAAAGTCACAATTTAGTAATGTAATGATCGAACTTTTGATGAACGAAGTACCTCAAAAAAATTTTTGACACCATAGGTCTGCTAAAATATTGTACGTTGGAATGTAATATTTATAAAGAATGACTGTTTCCAAAATAAACTAAACATATGTTGCTTAATCTTGCTAATCCATTTCGAATACAGCGAACCCCATTAAGTCAAAGTCAAAAAAAGCTTTATTTTATAGGACATACAGAATGCTTCTAAAATATGTCAAAATAGTGAATTACATTAGCATTTTTAACTTTGCACCTATTTGCAAAGGTGCTGTAGTCTTTCTCAGGAGAAGAATAGGCAAGAATTGGCGCCCTTTTTAACTGAATCATATAATTCCCTTATTTCTAATTTTAATTGATTGAATTTCTGAATAACTCTGGAGCTGAGATAAAGAGCTAAGACAGTCTCTAGTAGAGAAGAATAGAATTATTTTTAAATAAGTGGGTATTATACCTTACCAGTATAATTCAGAAGGAGCAATACCATCCCTTATGATTCATAAAACGAGGAGGAAGGTAAAATAAGCCCTTAATTTTATTAACGAAATTACTACAGAGGCACATTTCGCGGAATGTTGGCTCTCTAATTCAGAAACACAATTACCAGTTTATGGAAGTAATTGGTACTTTTATTTATGACATGACATTAATATTATTTACATGTTTTACAAAAACATGACAAAATAAGTGAAACATTTCCTATCAATATCTTTAACTTAAATACCTAGCTAGCTACTCACTTTTTTATCACTATGAGAGGGGTTAACTCTTGACCTAACTCTTGACCAGTCATAGAAAACTTGAAACAAAATGGTTATATCTATAACATTAATGTGAAAGTGTGTTTATTTATTTACCTACTAAGTTGTTTAAAACAAACTATTAACAGGGTTTTTTTTTATTAAAAATGGGTTCGCTCTTGACCACAATCTAGCTTAGGGCAAAGATGTGGTCGAGGATGTAGCGAGCTCACCCAGAAGAAGCCTCGATTTTTGTTTTAGAGACAACAGCCGGGATCAACGGCTCAAGGTGCCCACCGAATCACGGAATCGCTCGTGGTAAACTGCTACTTTGATCACCCATCGGTCTTCCTGCCCCTGTACAGTACACCTTACTTAAATTAAACTCACCGGTCAGTTCTGATCAGCGAGCACCACTGGCTAGGAGCTTCTTACGATAAGGGTAAAATATTATACGTAGATCCCTCATTTTCCTTCAATGCGCTCGTTGACAGCTGCTTCACATGAATTTTTTTTACTTTTCAACCGAATTGAGAACCAAGGAGGAGGTTCTCAATTCGTCTGTATGTTTTTTTTATATTTTTTTTGTTTGTTACGCGATAACTCCGCCAGATGTTAGCCGATTTTCAAAATTCTTTTTTTGTTCAAAAGAGTATACTCCTGAAATGGTCCCATATTAATTTTAACGAAAATGATTCAGCGCTTTAAAAAAAACAACAAAAACAAAAAATACTACAAACCAGAACGTCATCAAAATAAATGAATGACATTTTCGTTTGTGGTTATCAGCTAAAAGGCATTGTAATCCACAAAAAATACTAGATATTTACTTTGTGCCAACTGTTGTTAGGATTGAAGTCGGTGACTCATACGTTTTTAACGTGGAAAATTATTATTCAGTTAGTTCTACATGTATCGAAAATGTAAATTAAAATATTATTGTTATAAAATGTAAAGTAATTTAAACGACAACCAGAAAGTTATTCAAAAGAGCAAACTGGATCCCATGTTCATATTCACGTTTTCCAAATCTGCCTTGAGAAGAACCGAATTAAATGTGTCGTGGTAATGCTTGGGGACATAAAAGCGATCTCCTTTTAGACTGAAAAGCTGCTCAATAAATTACAGAGGCATGGGACGTAAAACCGAAATGTATATGGGCGAAGCTAAAGGCAATCTGAAAGCTAAAAGCTCGCGGGTAGCTTCGTAGAGGTAACGGTTTTGTTGGGTAATTTGTGATTTAGTAGAATAGTACTTTCTATCAGCTTTATGAGATTTTAACTGACTAACTATGATCTACACCTTTAAAAATTCAGTTTAGATTGTTAGACAGTATTGTATGGTCCAAAATTTTATTACTATTTGGAAATATTTCGACTTCAGATAAAAACCAGTGATGCTTTATCGATGTAAAGGTAAGAAAAAAATTATAAGGTTTAATTTAACCCCTCATTTTACCAAAGTTATGCAATTTTATAACAAAATATAAAAAAAAACTTAATCTATGTACAATACAAAGAAAACATACTTATACACATTACATACGCTCCGGCCTGTAATCCCATACGGGATAGGCAGAGCATAAGTGGTTCTTGATGCCACATGTGACGTGAATTCTGAGGGTTTTTAGATGAAACATAATGTATATTGGTAAGAGGTTGTCAGCCTTTCGCCCACAATACAGCAAAACCCTCGCGTCCCTATAACTGACTTTGTAGCAAACAGTACGCCTGGGATGGCAGCTAGTACATTCTAAATTTTTCTTTCACTCCCAGTCTAACGTGGAAGACACCAGCACAAGTATTTCAATTTAACCGAGAAAAACGTATTTTATCTATCTTGTCGGGCTAAATGTCTCAGAGTGACGTCAGATTACTCAGTGACGTCATGTCAGGAAGACAACGTGACTTATGGATATTTGGTTGAGGAAAAAGGAAAAATCACTCACATACATAATAACATCTTATGTCATCTGAGAGTCTCGTTAGAAATAGAGGACTGATTCTTTGGAGGAAAAGTGGATATTTTAGTTTATTGAAGCTCTCGTAGCCCAGTGGCTCTCATTGATCTGAACTGATCAGTGACGTTAAGCGTGTACGAGGCAGGGAATCTGATGGGTGAACTAAGTGGCAATTTATCACGAGCGTTTCCGTGCTTCGAAGGGCACGTTAAGTTGTCGGTCCCGGCTGTAGTCGATTGACTACAGTCGTTAAACCAAGTCAAAGGCCGTTGTGCGGTTTCAAAACTCTGACACCAGGGTTAGTCAAGCTACATACTAGACTATACTTACACGATAAGAAGAAAAAGAAGTTTATTGATATTACGGGATGTGACTCCTTAATACCACAATTGCTAACAGTCAATGATTCGAAATCGTCAATTTGAGATTTTCTGATTCTAGCCAACATTGTACACACGGCAGCTCATCAGGCTTTACATGTTGACTAGAAACATTGTTCTGACACTGCGCTAAACACTTATTAAATACCTGGTATTTAACTTATTTATATACCTATCTATGTTAAATTTATATTTGGATACTTTTGGAATAAAATTCAAAGATACTCAATATTATATGACCAGAAATCAAAGGCCGATGAAGTAAAAATAAATATTGAAACGTATAAATGATTCAAGCAATTCTATATTTAGAATACAATTTCGATTGAACATCAAAATGTAAAGGTCCTTTTTTGTATAGATTTTTCACGAAAAGATTTAGTAAAGAAATTCGTCCTTCAAGTCAATCTGTTTTAATGTAAAGTCACGCTTATCCGTTTCTAAATTAAATAAATATAGAATCGACTAGAGTCTAGAATCACAAAATGTAGCAAAATTCATTTAGAATGAATACAAGATAACAAGCAAAAATTCAATATTGTAAAATGTTAGGAAATACTTGTTCAGAAATGTTTCAATAAAGTTGAAACTTTGACTTCAAAGGCCTTTGAAATTTTAAACAATCTCCATACGACACGAGCAACTGAGATAATCTTCTTTAGACCACTTGAATGCCGTGGTACGATGTTACACATAAACTAGATAGTCGATAAATTCTTTGTTACAAAGCTTGAACAAAATGCTACCTACACGTTTTCACATAACATGTAGCTAGATTTTTTGAATTGTTCAATAAACCAATGTTAGGATTTGTTTGTTACGAATATTACTTTAGTAAGAACTATATAATTAGATACATACATACGCTCACGTCTATAATCCCTAACGGAGTAGGCAGAGCATCCACTAGCCGCCGAAAACTACTTGATGCCATGTTTGACACAAATTATGAGGGTTATCAGATGGAACAAGTTGTATAATGGTGAGAGGTCATTAGCCTTTCACCCATTATACAGTAAAACCCTCATATTCCATTTACATATTTTTACTGTAGGCCTGGAAAGAATAGGTAGCTGACACATTCTACGTTTTTTTTGCACTCCCAGACCAGCATGGAATCACTACATATAACATTGGTATTGAGAATGCTCATCGACTGGTCCTGTTTTAAAAGTATCTGTTAAAAACTATCAAATAGTAAAACATTGTAAAGATATTGAAGAAATTTGCTTCGAAATACTTACAACGGCTCTGTATACTACTATTTGCTCTCGTATTCTGACATCCAAAAGTAACCATTACCGACATAAAGGACCGAATACTCATAGTGCAGGCCATTACCTTTTCAAAGGCAGCTTTGATCCATTGAATCCATTTCTAGTGTTGTTTCACTGGCTACGTTTCAGCAACATTCAGAAAACCGTCTACAATAATAACTTTTAACACATTTGCTTGTAAAGGGTCTCTTATTTCAGCAATTTCAATATCGTATCTCTCATTAAGCACTCGTGCGTTATTGTAATGTAAAACACGCGAGTTTTTTTTTTTAAATAAAGTAAACGCACGGTTTATCAAGAGGCTCCGTCTAAAAACGAATGGTACTTTAAAAAATCTTAGCAAAGAGTTTTTATGTCGGAAAAGTTCATGAGGTATGAATAAAATTAACTTTGGGAGATAAAATATAACAAATAAACATTTAATTCTTTAATTTAATTACTTTTGACAATAAATAACAACCATTTATCTGTAACAAAAACACAAAAATAATATTTTCTTTATTAGTAATACTGGCTGTTTTTTGTGCCTTTGCCTAAAAAAAAGCGCTGATGCGCGCGCATCGCTAATTTGTGAACAAGTAAAAATTATTCCGCGAGCTTTTTCTTTTCGCTGTATTGTATTGCTTTAACAAGTGATTAAAGATTGAAAGTCCGAGTTTTATTTATTTCCTCTCAAATGTCGTATGACATACGTGCGCTTTGATAATTACATCCTCGCCTACGGCTCGGGCTAGCAATATCGCCTCGGCTGTAATTTTCGACTTACCGCACTTATATCATATTGTACTATTAGTTTTTTTTTCAATATCAGCGAGTGTCATGTGCGAAAATCCACTGTATTGGATGACTTTAAAATCTGGCCGACAAATCTGAAGAACTTTCCCCAAAAAACATAGATCGAAATATGAAAATAAATCGTCTCTCCATATAAATAGGTTTTTGACAGTATGAAAATTTTTGTGATTATTTGCTTTAAATGCATAAAATAAGGGTTCTTTATGTGATTCACATGAGTTTTAATACAAATAATAATAATGAATTATCTAAAAAACACTTAAATAAGTTTGGCTTTTTGATTCTCGCGCCACATATTGGGAAATGACTCGGATTGGCTAATGTTATGATGACGTCATCCGCTTGTAAATAAAGTTGTCAGTGGTTGAAGTTTCTTTGTGTTCTTGAAAATGTTTAAGAGCTTGTGACGTCACTCACAAGCGCGACACCATATTGCTAATTAAAGCGTTTTGCGGCTTATTTGAATTTTTATTTGCAATTTTCTTACGAAATACGCATTTTTTTTTTTGAAAAAATGCTTTCGGTGAACTTCTTAACCGCAACCAAGTAATTCAAGATATAAATAGAAATCTGTCAAATAGCCTAATATGGCAAGCAGTTTCATATGGGTCCTTGGGAAAAGTTTTTCAGTTTCATGGGGAGAATCAACTGTTTATAGTCCCAATATGTAACTTTAGCCGTTGGCGTTGAATGGTCGTTATATAGATACGATCAATGACAGGCGTGAACGTTCAGATCAGATTCATGGATGTTTTTACTCTTGCAGAAAAATTGCTTCTTAAAAAAGACACTTATTTATTTTCTTACGGCTCAACTTAGAAAAAACTAAAAAAATATATAGTATAATGCATTGAAATTCTCGTTTCATTTCTAAATTGCTCGTTTCAGTTTTCCATATCGCATCTTTTTCTTTCTTGCACCGAAACTGAAAAGAGAACAACTTGACGAGGCACAACATGTGCCCCCAGATCAACATATTCATGTGCTATAGATACTGTGCTGAAGGTTTATTGCTGTTTGCTTTCCATTTCTTTCTCGGTGAATATGTTTTAGTTTTATTTCGAAGATAAATGATTTTTTAAGAATACGTTTCAATTTAACAATTTTGAGCAATAGGTAGTATGTACTATAGCGAGATAGGTAGGTGGGAGGATATTAAGAGGGCAAAAGAGGGATTAACTTTTGAGTATTTTATTTAGAGAAAACAACTACGCTGAGAGCGCGGCAAAGCAAGCGAACTGATTTTGAATAGACATAGACATCATTTATTTTTGTTTCTTCAACACACACACACTACATGAGTTTCGACGTTACAACAATAGTAGATGTGTGCTGCAGTGACAAAAAATGGCTCCAACTCAGCATTACTTTAGAAAAGAGCGCTGGTATTCTGTTGAAGCCGCGGTTGCTTTAATTATACATTAATCAGTTTGTTTCGTGATGGCGATCGTGATGCGTTTGCTATTTTATTTATTAATAGTATTATAGGAATAGATTACTATATAAATATGTATAATGTTATTAATAGTTATTATAAATATTATGATATTATATTATATTACATTCAATAATAATAATAATAATAAGTCCCTTATTAAGCCTTTTAAGTTCTGAAAATTTGTCCAGATAAGTAAGTGTCCGGCACACCTCTGAGCTGAGTATAAAACAACGAAGCCCGAACTTTCTTCTTGAAGATATCTTTTGACATAGGATGTTGTAGAGGAGGTGGAAGATTATTCCAGCACTTCGTTGCTTGATACCGAAAACTCCCTCTGAATGCCACAGTTCGATGCTGGTATACCGCAAGAATATTTCTTGTAGGCCTAGTGCTGTATCGTTCATGAAAGCGCGATTTTTTTAGTTAAACAGGTAATATGGCGCGTGATGGTGGATTACGTCAAAAATAAATAAAAATATAGAACCTTTCGCTAAAGGCATTCTAAGTAGACGGTTAACACGGAGGTAGAACCTCCACTGTACTTACTAATCATGGGGCATTTAATGTCCTGTTCTAAGTGTTCTGCTTCATGTACACTCAAGGACTTGCATGAGGCCAACCAAAACGCAGTTGCTATGGCCGCTTTTTGGTTCCAAAACCATTTAATTATTTAACCACCCTTCGTCATCTGAAATAATAAAGTCTTTTACTTCTTAACAAGATAAGAAGAAAAAGACTTTATTATTTCAGATGACGAAGGGTCAGGATTAAAGTAACTAGTATTGATTTGTGTAGTTTTTGTATTTACTTATTTTAATGTGTGTTCTGAATCAACGAATAAAGGATAGTGGTTGTCATTGTTTACGCATTAAAGACCATCTACATGATGTAAGCGTCACCAACGTACATGACCAATAAAAATCAGGAACACTTTCAGAGGTTGGACTCATCATTGGGAAAATATGGGCTACACGCCCGAACGGCCTCCCTACTCCCCTCACAGCCGTCCCAAGCCTCGCATCACAAGAAACAATTGTAAGCGTTGTTCTGTCCAAAGGAAACTTTCTTAGGACACGACTACTCTCCTCAACTGCCATGCAACGAATGTCCCCATCAGCAAAACTTCCCTTTCTTCACTGTACAACGGCTAACTCGCTTCTGCCTCGAAGAGGGGTGAACGTCTCCTTTTATAGGCGCTCCGCCCGGTGGGGCGAGCGCGCAGGTGTTGATGACTCAGTGAGCTAGCAACGCACAAAAGTGGCGTGATCGAGTCAGACCACGCACTGCGCCAACAAATAATCCAATAAAACGAACACAAAATAGCATACTGCTTACAATATGTTTAATAAGTAATGCACACATTTTGTAGCCTGCATGACATCTGTTTCTCTCTTACCATCTCTAAGGTAGACTGAAAGAGATCTTGTCAGGGATAAGTCTGCCTTTACAAATAGCTATGTTTCTTTTGTATCAGTCTGAAAGAGTTTGCAATAAAGAGTTTACATACAAACATCTTTAAAATAACCCTTAGTAAATAATACTAATTGTGAATTGCGTTTTTTAAGCCTGTCTGCTAGATCCCATTGCTAGGCAAAAGTCTACCATGCATTCCTCCTTTTTAGTTCTTTTAAAAACTTGGTCAAGTTTTTGTCTCGTAAAAACATTAACTGCTACCATCCCTACAATTTCGTCAGAGTAGTTGGTTCAATGCCTCAAAATTCACACAAACCCACATACGGTTCATTTGATGAGCGAAATAGAGAAATGATTGATATGTGATCCGGTCTGGTCTCTCAAAGCGGTCTCATTGTACATGTGTAACGTAACCTGCAGTTTGTGTTTTCCCCCAAATAGCTGGATAAATGGATTGGCGGTCTTGTGAAACTGACCGTATCGTTTAAGTAGTTTTGTGAAAATATATCAACACTAGCATTCCGCTCGGAACTTTGTTCCCGTGGAAATTCGGGAAAATTATGTAGCCTATGTTACTCAGGGACAATGTAGCATCCTAATAGTGAAAGAATTTTTGAAATCGGTCCAGTAGTTTTTAAGTTTATGCGTTACATACAAAAATACAAATCATTCCTCTTTATAATATTGGTATAGATTAGTTTAAAAAGTAATGTGGAAAGGGTTTCAAGTCCTTTTTCGTGTAAATTGAAAATGAAGTCGTAATTAAAACAGCTTTAGGAGACGTATTTTTGAATCATTAGGATTCTAATTCAAATATGAATTGTCAAGATTTGTATGCATAATTTGATAAGTTACTATTATTCAAAATTTATTCTAAGTGGTCCATCCAACTCAATCGTTTTTTGGTTTTTTTACTAATAGAAAGCAATCAAAGTGACATTGTCATTTAAAAAATAAAAAGAAATGAAGCGGTTATGTCGACTTCTACTTGAAATTACAGATAATGAGCGACACTATGGTGTGCATCTACGTAAAACGAAACTTAATTAAGATTTCAAGTATTTCAAAATTTCCTTTTAAAAAAATGTCTAAATATCTGAATAGAGAGGCTGTGAGTCCATGAAAAATTATAATATACTCAGGAGTTTTTCCAATTAAATGTTTTTGTTGTAGTTTCATGAATAATTTGTGACAAATAAGTGCTCTTCCAATTTTAATGAAGCGACGACTGTCAAACTTTTCAGCATCGAACCAGATTACAACTCCAACTCCAAATAGCTATGATCAGTCGACAGTTATATTCACTGTGATGGAAGTTATTGGCCATTTAATTTCAATTTCAACTAACTGCCGATGCTAGAACTCAGTCGCTGTCAAAATTAAATAGTTTCTTTCACTAACTATTTAATTTTGACAGCTTAAATTAATAGCTTTCAATATAACTGTCTTTATATCTATTTGACTTTCCCCTGTAATTGGTTTTATTTAATTAAGTATTGTTATTATCATTAATTTCGACTCAGTTTTATTTACTTGAATCTAAGTTTTTTGTAACTTTGATCTAATATTTAAATACTGCTGAAGTGTATCTACCTATCTGAATAATTCTAACCTGTGATATTACAACTCCATCATTTCTGTAAATAGACATTAAGGGCCTTACCACAAAAAAATAAAACTAAGACTTAAACAATGTTTGAAACTGCCTTAAAAATGACATTAATCAAGTTTAGGCATTGTGTCTAGCTGGTGTTAATATTTTGTGATAAAGCAGACTGAGTTTTTTTTAAGACAAAATTAATCAGCAACATGCTTCGTCAGCCCCGAAAAAAACCTAAAAATATATACAAAATATACAAAATTAAAACCCTAGTCAAAAAAGCCTCCCCTGTTTTTTTTGTTATTGAGTATAAACTATTAATATAAATTTTATTCTTGTATTGCTTGTGAAGTGATAAAGTATATTGGTTCTACTTTTCTATAACATAAAGCCGGCATCACTCCCAGATGAAAACCTTCGTATAGGACTGAAACTGTTGGCTGGACGTTATAGATTATTGTGTGTAAGGTGACTTAGATGCGAAATTGCGAAACCACCATATTAAGAAAAAAAACTCTACAGATATTCTCAACAGCTTTTCCACAAATTGCTTTGGCGTTGAACTATATTAATTTATTTATAAATTAAAATTGATAACTTCCACTTACTTACCACTCACTACTTTTCAGAAGCTGGTGACATAGGAGGGGCTGGATAGCGAAGAATTGAAGCTGATGACAGTGACCATAACCCCAGAAGCCTCATCACGGAATTGAACGTTTTTACATATGCCAATAAATAGTTACGGAAATAGTGACAAATAGTGCTACAATGAAATAATTAGTTCCTCAATACTTTTCCAGTTATAGACAGGTGTTGGTGAGACTGCTGGGATGACGTCAGTCTAGAATGACCTCATGCTGGGATGACCTCCGTACGCGAGAACGGCTGAAGCTACAGCGACATGCTGTTGATCTCAAAAAATAGTTTTGAAATAGTTCTCCCCCGTGCCAAATCTCAAAAATAAACCAGAGATATGAGGGTATCTCGGTGAGTATGCTGGGCTGACATCAGATCTTAACGTGCCCTCCGAAGCACGGAAACACTCGTGATAAAATTGCCACTTTGGTCACCCATCAAGTTCCCTGCCTCTGTGTACGTTGCTTAACCTCACTGATCGGTTGAGATCAGCGAGCGCCAAGAGCGCTTGTATGTTATAGAATGATTGAGCACAGAATAATTGAGCACAGTACAGCGTAGTTTGAGCTCAAACAACATTAAAATGCATAATAAATACCAACTTCTTCTTTCACATAGAATATTTCCACCCGTTTGTTTGTTTCTCATACATACACTCACGCCTTATATCCCTATCGGGGTATTCAGAGCATCATGAGGTTCTCAAACCGCTTCGTATAGCTTTTTTCTTTATTAATCTGTGCAAAGGCATTGCAACTGCAACATAAGTCATTTTAAACACTCGGCAAAAAAGAGGGGTGTTATAAGTTTAACGAGTGTATCTGTGTGTTTGTTTGTGGCATCACAACTCCTAAAAGAATGGATTGATTTAAATGCGGTTTTTTTGCATAAAAGCTGAGATGGTTCTTAGCTAAGAGTATCGATTTGATCAAAATTGGTTCAGTTGTCTAAGAATAAATGATATGGATGACGGGGGTTAAACAATATTTTAAATTTTAGAGTTATTAACTCATATTAGAATTAGGTAATTTGTGATAAAAGCTTAAATGGGTTAATGGAATAACAAAAAGGACTAAGCCTCATCAGCTGAATATCGGATGCGGCCCTCTATAGTCCCTCTATATTTTACTCTAATAGAATAAACTTTTCAAAGGTTCGTGTTATCGGGAGTCCTAAATTTTGATTACCCCGGGGAAGGGTTTTAATTATAACTCTTCTCATAAAATAAGGTCTTTGATAAGAAAATCCCAGTTTCCAACATCAACCTTTAATGTTTTTAAATTATGTTTAAATTAATATACAGGTAAATTACAAAAGTTAATTTACGTACATTTTCGCTGTAGTTGAGGTGACAAAGGAATCTAGTTATAAATATTAGAAAGCTTTACCCAGTTCATTTGAGTTTTAATGAAGTTTTGAATTACATGAAAACTGTCATACGAGAAAATACTCACGTAGTTTGTTTGCACAAATGCATAAGTAATGGCATAAGATATTAATTACTAAATAATGTTGATAGTTTTTCGATTAATATGTGAAAAAATATTCTAATAGTTAAAATCTTATGTTCAAGAGGTGTCTAACTTTTAAAAGGTGACTTTTAAGATTTTATGAGAGATTTCATAAGAAACACTAAAGACAGATTGTTTTACTGAGAAATAATTCTATATAAAAATAATTGCAACCTTACTACGAGTACAAATATTATTTAAGACGATATCAGCAAGATTCTTAGAAATGGTGAAAATCATAAAGTTTTCTTGCAACACGCTTAAAAATTTGTTTCTTCATCGAAATTTAATTTAAATCTAAATGTAAATTAAACATCACTCGTAGCTATAACGAATAGGCCAAACTTTATGTATAGCTAAAGAATTTCAAGTTGAAGTAGCCGAAAACAATGTCTGAAATTTTATTAATAAGGCAATTTATATGAGAGATTTTGTACATCCTCCATCAGATAATGGATCCCTTTAGAGATACTTGTGGTTATATGTCAAGTGGTTTAATTTTAAACTTATCCAAAGTTTTTGTGGTGTGAACCCTGTCTAACGTCATGCCTTTAATATTAAATGAAACCCTTATTTAACTTACCACAACCTTTGAGTTGTATACATCCGTGAAGTTCTAAATTCCCGTAGCTTTTTCAATAAATTAAAAAACAATTATTTTTATAGATACATCATTTTTGGAGTGTTCTACTATGGCCAAGATGTACGTAAAGACTTTGAATTATAGTTTTATTTAAACTTAAGCTCTTCACAATTAAACTAACAATAAAATATTTACATCGGCATCAGCTAGATTTTCAAGATATCCGAATTGAAAAAGGTCTGCAACTTTGATTATGTACAACTGTCGTGTAATAAGTTAAAAACTTGAATTTTATGAAGCTTATTAAAATAAATATTATGTAAAGTTTCGAAACTGACGAGTCATCAATTAATTATATAGATCCGGATATCTTCCATTTACAGCCATTTTCTTAGTAAAACAAATATTCAATAGTACCCTTAGATGAAACCACGACAATACAAGTAAATTATTTTTATACTATTTACATGCATAGACTCCTAAAATAGTCATAACAACAAAATAAATTTCAAGAGATGTGTTTTCTTATAGAAAAGTACATTTATATGTATTTAGAAATATTTACTGCAATATTGATTACTTAAAATTATATCACATTTCTTTACATAATCATTAATTTAATTATTTACAAATATTCATTATTTTTTTGGAAATTATTAACGAAAATATCTCTAAATATTCACCAAATGTTTTAAACCTATCTATATCCAGCACTTAAGTAAATACTTATTTACACAATTCTTTACTTAAGTATATACACATTATTATTATACAAAAATAACTGAAAATCACAGTTTTAAACATAACTAAACGAATTCAAAAATTTAAACAAGTAATCCTTAAAATAATTAATAGTTACTTCAAAAAAGATAATATAAAAAAATTGTTTCTTCCGCATAATATACAAGCACAGACGGAAAGCTAAGACCAATTATTATCTTATTTTACAAGAGTCTTATACCCTTACAAAAATGAGTGGTCCATAATTTAATGAAACCCGGTTGCCTTACAAAATATATTTGACGGAAAAATCAAGTTATATTCACAAAAATTAATAAATTTCTTTCAACAAAATACTGTGTTTCTTAATAAAATTATGATTTAAAACAGGACAAAGTTGTACTGAGTAAACTACAAAATAAAACTCTTTTATACAACCGGACTATGCTACTGCTACTTTATTTTACATCAATTATTTTAGTACACTTGAATCCATTCTAGTAATAAAAAAGTAGTAGTAAAGAGAAAAACAAAACTCATTTTAAACTTGGTGGCGAAACTTGAAGCCAAGATAAGATTTCTATAGTCTTTTGCTTCATTTTGTGAAGGGTATGTATATGTTCTATCCGTGACCGTTTTCACGTCTTGGGGACACGGCAGCAACTCCACAGGAATCTGCAGCAGAGTTCTGTCATTTTCTTTCTTCACCAGCTTTGGTTCCTCGTATATTTCATCAGCTTCTTCATGGAAAAAGTCATCGACGTCTGAATAATCCTTTATGTCACCCTTGTCACCATTTTCGTCCAAGTTGTTGGAATTTATCACGCTCCTTTCAAAATAAGTGAAGTGTGCATTCATTGGGTCTACTTTGAATTTGCAAATGAAATTTTCCAAAGATGTGCGAACTTTGACACTCTTCGCTTCATGCCTCAGTCTGTGCATCCAGGCTAAGTGGCAATCGCAGTTGAACTCATTTCCTGCAACAATCAAACATTTAATTAATCCTATAGTTGTATGGATTCACCTTTTCATTATTATAATGGGTTTTATTACGTCATAATTAAATTGGAGCAGAGATCGAACGTTGATTAGGGAGGCACGTTTCAAATTAAGTTATATAATTAGGGTTCCGAAGATAATTGGAAAAGATAGATCCGCTGTAATAAGAAATTGGATTTTATCCAATTAAGCATTTTTGGAAGTTCCGAGTGTAATGGACACTTAAGAAATTTAATTAATATAATAATGAATGATTTCTGTTTACGATGTGATTTCTACAAACTCTTAATTTACTTTCTAACACTTATTCAAGTTTTGCACTTGGGGTACGGTTCATAAAGATCCAGGATTAGGCAGATCAGTTGTCTAATTCAAGTAGAGCGAATGCCATCTTACCTCGTTCCGCTTCCGTAAGCAGAAGAAGCCGACCGGATTTTATCATATATTTAAATATCCAGTCACCTGAATGTGCAATTTTTCTCACACTATTTCGCCTTACAAGGTAGAGCAATGGCGAATGAGAACGAGTCATTTATATATTTCCCCAGTAGCAAACGACTGTCTTAAAAAGGTGTTGCAGATATCTTGAAGGCAAGTAGATGAGTACCAGATGTCTTGGCCAAAACGAATACGTCACTCAAGATATCCCCTAGGAAAGCGTTAATATACCGCTTAGTAAAAATTGGCAAAGTAACGAAAAAATAAAGACTGCCATTTAGACAGACGTTAGGCCTATTTAAGACTACAAATATAGATAACCCTTAAACACAGATTTTAACTTTAGAATAACTAAACTAACTTGGTTTTCGATGTTCTTAACTTGTGAAAGTCGCAATAGTCTAAAACTAAGTAGTCTTGCAGAAAAAAAATTACATATATAAAATTCAAGTTTAGATAAAGTGAATATATGATTGATTTAAAAACTATTCTTGTTTGCTACTTGCAATGGCTGTGCTGAAATTCAAACTCGGTCCCTACCGCTTACGATGCGATGGCGGCACGCTCTGACATAATATTATATTGTATAAATTATATTTATAATCATTTTTTTCTTACCTTCCAAGTATATGTAACTGTTCTTGTTCTTGAGATTATCATAAATTGGACGAAGGTTGTCGAAGGTGAATCTTCTAAGTTTGTTATATCTTAGATCTAAAGCTGCAAGTCCTCTAACACCTTCAAAGAGCCCGCTTGGTAATGTCACCAGTTTGTTATGGCTTAGACTTAATTTCTTCAACAATGATAGTCCATCAAAGGTTCTTTGCGCCATTGTATAAATTTCATTATAATCTAAGAGTAATTCTTGAAGATTCCACAACTCAGTAAAAGTAAATGAGTTAAGTACAGTTAATTTATTTCTCCTTAAATCTAGACGCTTTAAATTTGCGAGCCCGTCAAAGCACTCCTTCTTCAGTTCACTGATATTATTTCTATCCAATTCTAATTCAAATAAGTTGACAAGATGTCTGAAGGCGCCGTCTTGAACGACGCTTATGTTATTACTAGTAAAATAGAGTTTCTGCAACGCAGGGAGCTCGTAAAATGTATCCGTTACAAGCTCAGTAATTCTGTTCTCGTCTAAAGTCAGGACAGTTAAGTTTGGCAGGTTGTAGAACGAGTGTTTGCTCAGTGTGTTTATTTTATTTTTTGTAAACGTCATTTCTTGCATTGAAGTCAAGTTGACGAAGGTGTATGAGTCTATGGTTGGAATTGAGCTGTATTTTATACTGAAGTTTTTCAATCTCCTTAGGTATTGCAGCGCTTTTGTTGGAACGAAGTCTAGTCCTCCATCTGCGCGTACATTGAATGCTAAGGTTTGCATATGAGATTGGGAAGAGAAACTTGACCAGAGAGGGTCTGCTTTCTGTATCCCTCCATTGAAGACCCAGCATTCTGTCTTCTCAGCTTCATTTAGCTCTTGACTGTGCTCACAATAGCAATGGATCTTGGAATCTCTATCACTGATGTCACAGATGTTGATTGTGATAGGTAACGCTTTCTCTTTCTGTTTTCTCCGATTGGCATCCAAGGCTTCTATTGCAAACAGCAACAGCAGCAAGGTAGCGGGTGCCCTCCGAGCCCACATACCTTCTACCTGAAACAAATGAAAATTTGATTACGTCAGATGTTTTGAATACCAAAAACAACGTTATTTTAAAATGTTTCCTTTCTTATTTCAAAGGCGGAATATTAATGAATTTGGCTTCGAAGAATTTAATAATTTAATACCTTTTCTAAGTAGCCTGTTGCTTATTATTTTTATTCGAACCAAATACAAAAGGAAGACAATCATAAAAAATGGGAATAAAAAATCATTAGTTCCGTCATTTCATATTTTATAATTTGAATATTTTCAGGGTTTCGTACCTTAGAGTGGCAAACTGTAACCTATAAAGGAACACTGGATTAAATATAAATGAATGGGGATCAAAAAATTTAAAAAAGTTTTGCAAACTGCACCGTGTTATAATATATCAAATGCCAGGTTCTCAAAATGTTTTTATTATAGTTTTACAACGTATAGTTTTAAAGTTATTCTAGAAAGAAGACAAAAATTATCTCATAAAGTTAGAAAAATATAATGGAAATAAAAGCAACTTAAAAAAGTATGTAATTTTGAAATAATATCATAGTAATGAAATTGCAGGAAATGATCAAAAAAGTAAATTATCACCAAATAACAATAAATCTTTACCAGTTTCAATAAAGTTTATTGAAAGTTTCACAAAGATCTTTTCAACAAGATATCATAAACATATTCTAAGTACTAAAATCACATAAAAAATTTAGCACTCTTTCAGCTCCAAAGTGAGTTAACTAGAGATTAGCCGAAAGTGCTGCCGTAAGGCACTTTCCAGCTTAAGTTGAGCCAACCTCAAACTCCAATTAAGAGGCAGGACTTAATTTTATAGCTAACATGAGATGAAACTAAGGGTTCTATTTTGTTAATTTATCAGAATGCTTTATCTTAGCAGTGGCATTTAATTCGACTGGTGATGTTTAAAGAATCACCAGTAGAATTAAATCCAAAAAATACATTAGGTTGGCAAAGTCAGGTCGTTACGCTTCCGTTGTATAAAAGTGACGTTTCCCGTTTTGTATATACTTTTTTACATTGGATGTAGCAGTCAAATAAGGCATAAAGTTTCAATCAAATTTTACGAAATGTACAATCTTTATTTTTTTTTTTAAATCATCTAAATTATTTTCGTGAAATTATCGAGTAGGTAATACTTACCTAATTGACGTTGGGCGATATCATCGTTGGTACTAGACTGAGCTCTGGGCATCTACTCCTTAAGCCTCCGACCAATATTTTAAAACGTCGGATGTCAATACAATACAGACAGATGACAGTAACAGATAGTGACAAATATCTGTCATATCGATCGTAGACTTACAGAGTTGATGCCTTGAGCACAAAAACCCGTTTACTCAGCCGCATAGTGACTACTGCCATATCCCCTACGTACAAAGAAGGTCGACGTTATTGAAATTGAGATTTTGATCCACAAAATGTTTTCTTTTAATTTATGATCTACTCGATCAAAAATGGCAGTGTTATCGACACAAACAAAGATGAATCGTGACAATCTCGACACCATACCCGGCACTTCAGAGTGTATAAACAAAAAAAAAAGAAAAGGTTCTGATGTATGTCTTAAAAAAGGCTACTGTGTAAGTCCCAACCTTTAGTCCAATAAATTTAATTTAAATTCTAACGCAGCTCTATATTTCAAGTATGTCAAATGTTTCATGTTTCATAATGTCAAGTATATGAATCTTTGATTTTAATTAGAGTTGCGGCCATCAATTCTAATTTTGGATTTTCTTTATTTTTAGGTTTGAAACATCTTTTTAGATTATATATATCTCGAATTAATACTCCGGCTATTCTCAAGTAAAACCAGGTATTGACTGAAGACCGAAACGTAACCAATAAGTTCTAGACCTCTCAAAAAAAAAAAATGTTAGCAAGCAAGACCTGGCAAAGTCTTTGTAGAGACGACCTTGTTATCTTGGATCATGAATTCACGTTAAAGGTTAAGAGGTCAAAGGATTTACTTGCATTCGTTTGGACGTAACCGTAGGTAAGTCGTTTCATTTGCAATCTTTTGTCCGATAAATCTAACTTACTTATCGTGGAAGTATAATCATTAATCAAGTATTGTGGCAAACTTTTTCAAAACGCCAAAAAGACTCTGACATGATTTAATAACTGTAGTCGATCGAAACCAGTCGGAACCGCGTTATTGTCCAGTCCTCCAAAAAACGGAAACTCATCAAGTTCCATGCCCCTTTTGCTTAACCTAAGTGATAGGTTCCAAACCTAAGTGATAGGCGTGTGCTGCTAGGCTAGATACATTTTCAATTTTCAGTGTTCAATGTGTTCACAAAATTAACCCACCATAAAATTTTCGTCAACATTATTTTCTCAGCAATAACGATACTAATATATATATATATGTACGAGTATACTGGTAATCACTCGTAATTCTATCATTACCACTGACTTTTAATTAAAGCCTCAATTATTGCTTGATTGCCAAAATTCCCTTTAGTGCTTACATCCCAATATGTTATCAATATACCCAGCAACCTGCTTAATTAGTAATTCATAGTTGAATGGGTTTAATAAAGATTAATTTTATGTGGAATAGCAGACTTTAACTCTCAAAGTTAGAAAAGGTCATCAAAGGACACATTAACACTAACACTTTTTGTACTTTCATTAGTATAATGGAAATGTGGGGTTTGTGGACTGAGATAATGGTTATTTGGGGGCATTTTGGGGTAATGTCTCACATAGTTCAATTGGGTAAGTTATGTGTCGTCTAGCTCTTAGAGTGAAAGTCATGGCGGCGTTAGGTAAGTTTTGGTTAGTTACTGACAAATCGCGCCTCAGATACTATGGCCACGTAACAAAGAAATCTTAAGACCATAACGTCATCAGTAAAATTCTAAACTTCAAAACTGGCCCGTGAAAGAAATAAAAGACCAATTCTAACCCGAAATGTGTTATGACCAACGAAATGACGAAAAGTCGAATAAATCAAAACCGGTCCAAAAGAAAAAAGATTACATCTGTTCTCACCCGAAGCAGATATAAATATAAGATAAAAGTAGCATAAGATTTTTAGGCCCAGAAACAGAATTTGACCACTGATAAAAACCCACATAAAAAGAATGAAACACTTGTGTTTATAGTGACAAATTTTTATATAAGAGACAATTAAGCGACAATTACAACAATTAAGAAACAACAAGTAAAATAACGTTTGAAAACAACATAATATAAAAACATACTTAGACAAGGAAACAAACAACGACAATAACAGCAGAACAGGAGAGAGTATGACATAAAGAGTGTCTGCTGTAGTGACATATCAAACAGAACACAACTTAGCATGTGTTGAAGCCGAAGCCTCAGCGCTGGTTTTCGGCAGTGCTCATATGATCACCATTATGATCACTGTGTCTCCTGAGATGCCATACCAGAATTTAAAAAATATTTTTTTTGTGAAGTTTGGTGATAGTATTTTTCTTACAGTATAATTTTCCACGTCAAAAACGTAAGAGTCACCGACTTCAATCCCAAAAATAGTTAAAAGTAAATATCTATTGACAATAATAGGGCTTTAAAATTCCTTATATTGATTAATATTAAGGAACACACTAGTCGGAAAGACAATTTTTCCCAGAGTTTCCCTCAAAATCTTCAGGATTCCACCATCAGATCCTGGTTTCCTTACCATGGGACCACCCTTGGGATACTCCCTTTCCAACAAAAAAAGAATAATCAAAATCGGTTCATAAACGACGAAGTTATCCGCGGACATACATTAAAAAATATATATACGGTCGAATTGAGAAACCTCCTCCTTTTTTGAAGTCTGTTAACCCTATACTTGGTAATGTGCACTGAAATGCACATAGTTCTAAAAAAAATATACCGAAAAAAAAGGCAATTTTTTTGGGTTGTTTTTGGCAACACTTTGTAGGAAAATATTTTATTTATTTGCAAAAAAATCTACCAACTTTAATTGGCCACACAAGCTGTCAGTGGGTGGCAAGATGGCGGAACGTGTGCAGGTGTCCACGCAGCACAAGATAAAAATCGATTTTTATTCTGTTCTATATTGTATGAAACCTATGTATGTGTGTATTATATTATTCTTGAATATATACGTGTTCGTTATTTACTAGTATTTTGTAGTGATGCACATGATTTTCAATCGTAACACATGTATATTTATTGATGTGTCTTCAAATGCACATTGCCAACTCACTCGCAAATCGACCTTCTATTTACCGTGTGCATTGAGATACACATTGCCAGATTGCCAGTTTTTTTTTCTTTGATTTAATCATAACTATCGACAGAAAGATTAATCATTATGAACTAAGTAGTTTTTGACTTCGACTTCGTCCCCGTGGATTATAAAATAATAATAATAGATTGAATTTTATTATTTTAATATATCATTTATATGTACAACCAAGAGCAACTCACGTTTTATAGTTGAGGTGCCTAGACATATGCACCGATATAGAAAATGCCCGCGGCGGCGAACAGGCAAAAATTTGGCGGCAGCGGCAGCGCGCCGGCGTGGGAGGGTGCTCTTAAATTTGTATCACCAAATATGGGCATTGTTGCAAAATGAAACAACATTCCATACGTTTAGTCAACATTTGAAATATTCTTATTTCGAGAGATTCTTCTTTTGACAAATTCTACTCCGTTGCTGCTTCCAATGATCACCATAGCTGAAGCAAGCTCACCCAGAAAATACCTATTCACTCGAACTTTAAAGAGGCCTGGTTTATATGAGCTCGGAAATTTAGACGCAGGTAAGGACTTCCATTCCTTGGCAGTGCGCAATATAAAAGATGATAAAAAGCGCCGTGGGATCTCGATAAGGTAAGGGTGATACCCTGCAGTACGTCTGGAAAAGGGCAGGCAGAATAAGTTCATGCAGCTCCTGTACACACTCTCCGAAGTCCAATACGGCTAGTTGGTATTTGGTTGAACCATCAGAAAGGTGGCTGCAATACTCCGTGCACGATCGTACCTGTGCCTTATAGAGGGACAGGAGTTAATCGGACGTAAAGTACCGTTCAACCTTGTTAAGGATGCCCAGCTTCTTGGCCGCAGTTTGGGCTTTGGACTCGATGGAGGTGCCGAAGTCTAGGTTGGCAGACAACTCACTGGTTACAGGAACAGATGTACCTCGAAAAGTAGGAGTCAGAGTAAATGAACCCCGTTCCGCAGAACGGACACGCCTATGTTTTGGTGGCGTTGAAACTAACCAGATTATTGTCACCCCATCGGGAGACAAGACTTAAGGTTGAATTTACTCGCTCTACCAGTGCTCTCCTTTCTGAGACAATTTCATCCCCACCAGCTCCTAGACCGGACAGGTATCTCTCCATGACTATACTGTCATCTGCGTACGCAACAACTCCATGCAAAAACATATCATTAATCTGCAGCAGGAAAAGGGTCGCAGAGAGAACGGACCCCTGAAGAACTCCAACGTCAATAGCCAGAAGAGCAGCCGTCCATGGCTACTCGGATCAACCGTTCTTTCAGGAAGTCAGCTATCCAGTCACAGAAGTCGGCAGGGACACGGTACGCAGGAAGCTTGCTTAGCAGACTTGCATGCCGAACCCTGTCAAATGCCTTCGAGATATCTAGGGACACGGCGAGAGCTTCACAATGTTTCTTGATAGCATAGCCCCAGCAGTGCGTGACATATACTAGTTGATTCCCTGTTGATCGTCCCAGGCGAAAGCCATATTCAATCACTGAGTAAGTCGTTGTCTTTTAGGTAATTCAGCAGCTTGCTATTCAGTACCCTTTCCATAACCTTGCAGAGTATGGAGGTGATGGCAATAATTCGGTAATTGCAGGGGTCGGCACAACTACCCTTTTTGGGTACTGGTTGCACGTTAGCAAGCTTCCAGGATTTGGGTACGGTTTTAGTCTTAACGGGGAATGTCAGTACAGGTGACAACTCAGGACCACAATACCTCAGAGCAGAGCATATGCATATGGATCGCTAGCTTTATTCACGTCTAGACTCTGTAGTGCTCCGCGAACCTCTTTATTATGTATCGTGACTTCCGGCATTGAGAAGTCACAGCGAGGTATTGACGGCGGCTGATGAGAGGCAGAGTCCATAAGAGAATTGCTCGCAAAAAGAGATGCGAAGAGATCTGCTTTCTCTTACGTGGAATTCGTCAAAATAGCATCTGCCAAATGTAGACTAAACGAACTAAAATAATACGCCAGTGGCGATTGACGTGAAGCCACCTCGCCAATCGTTCACGCCGTCTCAAAAAGGCGGCGGCGGCGCCGGGGGATGATTGGTCGGCGGCGGCGGCGCGCCGGCGCATCGCACATGTCTATATCAGACAACTTGGCAATGTGCATAATAAGAGACATGCTATATTACAATAACTATATATATAGGATTTTTTCAAATATTTTTTATGAGCTCCGTAATTACATAGAAAATAAAAACTGTTATCAAATAAACCTAAATCACATCTTAAAATCGGTGCCAAGTATAGGGTTAAAAAGTATGTTTTACACCAAAATAAGATTGATTTTGGAAAGCTTGATTTCCTTTAGACTTATTTGTCTAAAGATTGCTAGCTTCACTTCAATTTTTTTTAAATCTATTTTTTAAAATTAAATTCGTGTACAAAATTACCAACTATTTGAATCAGAATATTGAAATTTTAAATAGGAATGAAATGTGATCACTTTTTATGACTTAAATATTACGTATCTTACTTCGAAACAGTTTTCTTTTTTAGGTTTCAATTTTGAGCTTAAGCCTTTTAGTAGGCCTCCTAAGATTACTTTGACAACAGCAGGGTACCTAGACAAGCTGCTTTGACAGCGACTGTAGAAAACGAATAGAAAGTTGAAAATGTATGGGAATGACGGACACTGTAGAAAAGTAACGTCATGAGCCTCCATAGATTAAGAAATTGCTAGCCATGCGCTATCTATCAATAGGCGTTTATGCGTACTTTTTGACGCTTGGTTTCGCTACGTCATTTACATTTGTTTACAATTATATTGTGATAAAATAAAGTTGTTTTTTTATGAAGATTACAAGATTCCGCCCCGAAAAAGACCCACTGACCGACTTACGTTAACAAAAATGAAAGCATAAATGTGAATGAAGATAAGGAAAGAGTCAAAATATGCGTTGGGAACATAATTTAATAAGCAAATGTGAGTTTACAACCTGAATTAATTCTACAAGAGTTATTTACTGAAATTCATTAAGATATTATAAAATAGTAATCTGTGGACGTGTCTGTGCCTGCGTATTACCCTTTACTTTAAACAAATTTTGGCTTTTTCAGGAATTTTACGCTTAAAGTTGTGTGACAATAACGTCGTATCAGACCAACAATAAACGCACAGGAAAAAGATCTGCTGCAATAATTAAACAAGTTTTATGATGCCCTCAACTATTTTAGCTATAAAATATTTACTTTTGATAACTCTGCAAGAAAGATCTCAAATAAAAGTAAGTTTTAGCAACATATTTTAGTAGGTGTATTTATCTAACTATAACTTTCCAATTCCCATAAACCCTATGTGTTTTAGAATTTCAAATCATTGTTTTAAACCAACTCCATAAAAAAAAGGTTTTTGTTGGTATATGTTAGTCTAATATTAGTGCTCCTCATAAGTCTATTTATGTATGAATGTCCGAGCATATCTTTACTATTATGCGTTATTCCCAACTTAGGAACAGTGCATGTTTCATCAAAATCGTTTCAATAGTTACACAATAAAACATAATACAATAAGTAGGTAATCATAAATAGGTATGAGGTTCAGAACAACAGTTTGTATGAAGAAAGAATATTTATTATTTAGGTACCTACAGAGTTTTTGACTCTGTCGGAACCATACTCAATAATAATATTATTAATTTCATAAAATGCATGTTCTTCTGTTCCAGGATTAACAGCCAATTTGCCTTTTAACAGTTTGAACACCAACATCTGTTCTTCAAAAGCAGAGTTAATTAGCTGCCTCAAGTTCCTCTTGAAAAATTTTGTATTAACAGTGTTCAGGGATGAACAAGGATCCTACAAGGGATGAATTAGTGGAAAATCCCCCATCTCTCCAAACAATAAACAAAAAATACTAGAAATATTGTAAAATAAGTGTTCATTTGGATGTAATATCATAAAACAAAGTCTTTTTATTCATATAGAATAAAATAAAATAAAACTAACGTCGAACTCATTGTTTTGGTGAAATTAACAAAAAGACAAGAGGCTCCAGATCTCCAGCTTTCTGTGCCCCATTTGCAGCCACCTCCTGCCCTGTCTCCAGCCACCACGTAAACATACAATGTTTATTATTTTTTTATATGTTAGGTTAAAAGTAGGCTTATCGCTACCTCTTGATCGACGGGTCCTGGGTTCGATTCCCAGTGGGGGCAACTCTTTGTGTACCTTCCAAAAGGGACCCACGACATAAGAAAGAGCTTAGTGTGGACCTTTGAGTGCGAAACGATTATTATTATTTTTATTAACATGACGACTCAACGACACGTCAATAAACCTATCCGTTTTATTTTTCGGTGGTGTATTTCTTAACTTATACCTATGTTATACCTACCTACCGAGAGGGATCCCTGTCTTTACAGTAAAGAGCACGAGAAGTTTGACAATAGCGTCCTTTATGTACTGCAATAAGATTGATTGGAAGTATCTTAAGATGCTCATGACTTAGGCCAAATAAGTATGAACACGAATGAAAAAATTACTTGTCTGAAAAAATTCCTCAAAAAATTAAAATAACTCGAAAACTATAAAAAACATACATGAGGGTGTTTCGGATGCACCAAAGGGTGTTCTACCTCAGGACTTCCGCTTGACACAATTTTTTGGGACAGGGTGTATTTGATTTCAAATTTTTTTTACTAAATCTAATACATAAAATTCTTGTGTCCCGGTGTATGTTACTAAACTCTGATTTTTATGAAATGTGTGCATATTGGGTTGGTCTGAGAATCGGGAAAACAACTTTATAAGATTTGTGTGTGTATGTATGAAAAAATACAAAAACACTTGTGTTCTACGCAAGTGCAGCTGCGGGCGGAAAGCTAGTATTAAATAAAGGTGTGGGAGTGTTGTCCCAGCGTTGGACAATGGTAGAGTCGAGTAGGGGAGAAATAATACGCTTGAGTGCGCTGTCTGTACAGTCCAATGCGTGTGCCTACAATGTTGGTTGTTTATATTTTGAAATAATTTCGACTTTCTCTGCAGTCGGTGCTATCCCTTCACTTATCACTTTATAACCAAGGAAGTTGATTTCGTGTTGGTCGAATTCGCACTTATTTACGTTTAATGCTAAGCCATATTCGTGTTATCGCGATAATACTAGTTGCAGTAGTAGTTTCGCTTTTGTCATCCAAAGAATCCATGTTAAAACTCTGTTCGAGCAAAAAAATTACGATTGTCTGCAATTTCTTCGAGTTATTTTCTAGAAAGGATTGGATTTTTCACTTAATTGGCCATAACATTGGTCTAGCTAGCGACATACATACAATGCAACTGGTACCCACAAAGGTTTCAAAAAACAAATGAAGAATACTAATAGAAGTTATTAAATATTTTATAGCTGTCATGTCATGACAAAGTCATGTCAAAGCATCAGTCATCTTGATGGTCAAGAAATAACTAAAGTTACAAAATATCCTTTATATTTATCCACTAGAATGTCTATTGAATGTATACAAATGTATACATATTAATGACAAATGTCATGGATAGTTAAAAATGACATTGGAATGAGTAGTTATTTCTGATCTTGTTTCGAATATATTATTATGGAATAAATATATACCTAATTTTGACATAGTTTAATGGTTAGATAAATTTGAAACACATTGTTGTACACTTCATTCTGGATTGGTAAAGGTCCAGATATTTTAGACACTGTGACAACGTATATATGTTATTGCTCGTGACTGTACATCTTATAAAAAAACACTAAGGCTACTTTGCGTCTATGAGCTAGAGTTTGGAGCTTATCCTTCACCAGATTTTTATCACCGATAAGCAGCCTGGCTCTGCATCCACCGAGTCTAATTCAGCTAGTTGGTATTTGGCCGAACCATCCCAAAGGTGGCTACAATACTCTGTGTACGATCAGACCTGTGCCTTTTATAGGATAAGAAGTTGATCTGGCGTGAAGTATCGCTTAGCCTTGTTTAAGATGCCCAGCTTTTTGGCCGCAGTCTGAGCCTTAGACTCGATGGAGGTGCAGAAGTTAAAGTTGGCAGACAACTTCATGCCAAGGAGTTCTAGCTCATCGATTATAGACAAAAATGTACTCCGGAAAGTAGGAGTCATGTTGAATGGACTCCTTTTAGCGGACAAAGGCACGCTTGCGTTTCGGCGGCATTAAAACTCACTAAATTAATGTCATTGGGAGACAAGTCTTAAGGTTGAGTTTACTCGCTCAACCATTACCTCCCTATCATTTCGAATTTCATCCCTACCAGCTCTTGCACTAGACAGATAGACTGTGCTGTCATCCGCGTACGCAACCGTTCCAGGCAAAAGCATGTCGTTGATATGCAGCAGGAAAAAAGTCGCAGAAAGAACAGACCCCTGAAGAACTCCGGCATTAACAGCCATAAAGTCAGAGGAGCACCCATCGACGACTACTTGGATCGACAGTTCACTTAGGAAGTCAGCAATCCAGCTACAAATACTGGCAGGGACGCCGTACGCAGGACACTTGCGTGCCAAACCCTGTCAAAAGCCTTCGAGATATCAAGTGACACGGCGAGAGCTTCACCGTGTTTCTCGATGGCTTTGCCCGAGCAGCAGCAGTGCGTGACTACACTAAAAGATCCCCAGTTGATCTTCCCCGGCGAAAGCCATATTGGTGATCACTGAACAGGACGTTAGCTTCTAGGTACGTCAGCAGCTTGCTGTTCAGTACTCTTTTCATAACCTTACAGAGTATGGAAGTGATGGCAATAGGACGGTAGTTAAAGGGGTCAGCACGACAACCCTTCTTGGGTTAGCAAGTTTCCAGGACTTAGGAGGGTGCAACCCTCGGATATTAATGAGTTACATTAAATGACTAGAAATCTTGAAAATTATATCGAGAGCGGAACTCACAAATTGGGAGGTTTTTAAGCCATACGCTTCCAGATCCTGTACCTACAAACTTCGCATTTCTGCATAAATCGACCCATATTCAAAAACTAGACGCTTTTAAATATGCACCATTTTTCTCAACACTGCAATGCAATCCAAAACACAATTTCGCAACCAAATACCAAATACTGACTCCTGTCTTTAAAATATTTATTAAATAAAATATTTGTAAATATTGATCATATGTTTGAAAATTTATTCTACATTGTAAATACATATACATAAATCTTAATAATTTCAATTAACATTAAAGCAAAAAAAATATTTTAATTAGTTGCTTGCTTTAAAAAAATTGTTCAAGTATGGTGGAAAGTTTTCCGAACTGCAATTACACTTACTTCCCGCCAAATTACTGACAACCACTTTATTTTAAAAGAAAAGCGGTGTTTAGTTTTTGCAAAAAAATTACAGTATACTTGTTTACATTAATACCGCTTATGTTTATAATTATTATAATCTACTATCTGTCCGCCCGCGACTTCGTTTTCGTTGGAATTGTCACGGTGGATTTTCCTTTTTTTTTAAATATAAACCTGGTCGTGATAATAAGGAACACAACAAAATAAAAAATGGGTGCGTGTACTTATGTACGCGCGTGAGAAGTTATACTTCTTTGAGCGGTTAAGCAGACAGCTTCATACTGTTAATTTTGTGTCACAGATGCGCGCGCATCTTAAAATTTCACTCTCATCATTTTTTCATAACGCGCCTAGCTTCATACTGTTTATTTTGTGTCACAGATGCGCGCGCATCTTAAAATTTCACTCTCATCATTTTTTCATAACGCGCCTAAAGAAGTATAACTTCAAAAAGAATCTAGCTAGCTGTTCTCGAGTTTTGCGCTTAGCAACAGATTTAGTGATTTATTTTTTAAATATAGATAATTAAGTGAGCTTGCTAGAGTTTGGCGCCAGCTGTGGAAAGGGTATTTTCCCCTACTTTTGTTATTAAGATTACAAGTCATAGACATAGAAAAAATAAGGTTAGATGCCAAAACGACTTGTTTCCATGCTCGAAAATATTTCCAAAAGTAATAATTTCTGGGCCAAAGGTCTTGTAACGAGGCCATAAACTCCAAATACAATAAAAAATTTCATTAATCTGAGACATTCGCTTTCGCTATGAAGATTTGTGTTGTCAATTCGTAGACAAGCTTACGCGTACAAATAAAACGCTGTGACGAATGCGTGATTTGACAGTTCTGGCGAACATGAATGTCAAATTTTGTGACAAGTCTCATAAAGAATCACACAAGCAGAGGTTGCAAACATAAAATTCCATTTGTTGTTATACCTATTTTATTTGTTAAAACTAAGTCAGAGTCCATTTTCGCGGTCTGACGACATTCGTTCGGGAATGGAGAACCGACACCTAATAGTTCTTACACTTCTTGACATTAGCAACGCGTTCAATACCGTTGACTATGACATTCTACTAGGGTTGCTGGATTCACCTAATTAATTGCCAACAGTGATTACCTGGTTTCAAAGTTACCTGCACGGACGACGGCAGTGAATTCGCATCGACGACTCTGTGTCGTCATAGTGCGACATCGCTTCTGGCGTCCCGTAGGGTGGCGTGCTGTCTTCTCTTCTCTTTGCCATCTTTATCAGCTCTATCACATCCTCACTCTCTTCTTCCTACTTATCACATGTATGCAGACGACCTACAAATTTACACTCAGGCGTCTCTGGCCAATCTAGCTGATGCTATAGTTACCACCAATAGTGATCTTGCTTTATGTTACCACCAATAGTGATCTTGCGAGGAAGATCACCAATAGTGATCTTCCTCTTTTGGCCTTCAGTAAATCCCAGCAAGACACAGACCATAATAATTGGCAGCTCAGGTTGAATATCTAGAGCAGGGGTTCCCAACCTTTTTTTGTCTACTGCCCACTTTAAGAATAAATTATTTTTTAACGCCCCCCTTTTTAAACATACTTAAAAACCGCTAAGTACTTATAACTGATTATTGAAACGCAACTTTATAGTATTCGGACAGAGTATCTTTTATTGAAAATAAAACAAACATAATCAATTCTTATATAAAAACTAATGTGAAGGTTGAATCTGATGCTGTTCAATAAGTTTGTTGATATCAGGTTCCAATTTACTCAAAAACAGCCGCAAGTCGCCACGTTCAGTAACACGCAAACGATTTCTCTTTTTAGTAAGCAGCGTTGCCACAGCACTAAATCCACGTTCACACAAATATGACGATGGGAATGCTATCAAGAATCGTTGAACAATTGACCACAATCCAGGGTACAATTGCAGGATCGGTTTTTGTAGCCAAAATTCTTGATATCCATTTTTGAACTTGATTTTTATTTCTTCGTTTGTTGTCAATTCTATAAGTTCTTCTTCCAGCTGAGGTGACATTGCTATGTTGACATTTGAAAATGGATCCAACACCCAGTCTGGTATTTCCAAGTTTAAAATGTCCTGGTATCGTTCGGTGAAGTCAATGTGGAGGTTTTCCAAATGTTGGCAGTAGGCAAACAAGTCGTCGTTACTGCAGGATACTGATAAATTCGGAAAATTGTGAAACTCACGTCTGCCCATATTTTTTTTGTGCAGAAGCAGTTTGGCTGCGAAAGCAGCAACGACATTTTTTGTTTTAATTAAATTTAGTTCATCGCCTTGCAGTTGGAGGTTCACGTCGTTGAACAATTTATACAGGTCTGTCATGTAAGCTATATCATTCTTTGATGTTATGAGCTTGTTGCGCAGTTCTGTATCTTTAGTTTCCAAGAACTCTATCACAGAGTCAAACAGGTTATAAAATCGAATCAGACAATTGCCTCTTGACAGCCAACGAACTTCAGTATGAAGCAACAAACGGTTGAAATCTTCGTCATTAGTAACACAAAGCTGATGAAATAATCTATCATTCAAAGAGCTGCTACGGATTTTATTGAATGCTTTGATGACATATTGCAGTGATTGAAATAGTCGTTCACTTAAGTTTCTAGCAACCAAATGTTGTCTATGAATAACGCAATGTATAGCAAGGACATCTGGAATTTTATTTTTTAGGTACGCTATGAAGCCTTTATGGCGCCCTGTCATAGCCGGAGCGCCATCCGTAGCAACTTGTATAATATTTTTCAAAGGAATCTCTTTCTCTTCACAAAACTTTTCCAATGTATTGAATATGGTTTCGCCTTTTGTATCTGTCTCCAAATTTCTGGCAAACAATAGTTCTTCACGTATTTTCTCATCTTTAATAAACCTCACGTAAGATAGCAACAACGCTTCATTAGTTGGTAAAGTGGACTCATCGAGCTGAATTGAGAATTGACTAGTCCTCAGATGATTGCACAATGATTCTTCAATGTTTTCAGCCATTTCATCAATTCGTCTTTGCACAGAATTATTACTCAAATGAATTTTTTGGATAATATCTGCGGCCGGTTTATGAAGCACAGTAGTTATTACTTCCTTTATTGCTGGCAAAATTAACTCTTCTCCGATGTTGTGTGGTTTGCCTTTTTGAGCAATTAACAAAGGGATATTGTACGAAGCTCGAAGTCCGTCGTCATCTTGCTTAGCAGCCGCCGAAAATAGTTTTGATACACTTGGCTGAGTATTATGCTTCTTCTCTAGGTCTTGAAAATATGCTACATTCTTGTCTTTCTTATCTGGATGCATTTTATTCAAATGACCTTGCAGTCTTGAAGGCTTCATTGCTTCGTTCGAAAATGTTTTTAGACATAGAAGACACAAAGGCGACGACGGGTTTGTGGGATTTTCAATAAATCCGAATTTAATATATTCCGCAGAGTATTGCCGTCTCTTCTTTTTTACTTCCGACATTGTTTTGTTTTGAGAAATACGTAAGTGGTATAATGAAGTACTGCTTATCTATTATGCGCGAAACCGCAAATGAAAATAAAATAAATTTACGTCGTTTATATAGGATTGCATAAGCAGCACGCACCAACAGGAATAAGACAAACGTGCATAAACTCGTTTATCTCATTCGACGCCCAATCGTACTCGACAAGCAAGAACAAGTATTATAGAACCAGCCGATTGATACAGGAATGTACAAATCGGATTATTTAACAAAAACTTGTTAAAACATGATTGCCCACGGTCTATTATATCGAACCGAGTTTGAGCTATATCTTAATTAATATTAGTTGATGTTCACAAGATGTAGTCGAGAGTCGAGAGCTCAGTCGGTATCTAAGAGTCTTCCTAGCTAGGTAGATGAAATTATAAATCGACCCCAAAGCCCTACACAACGCCCCCTTTTTTTTTCTGGGTCTCTTACCGCCCCCCTTTAGGCCTGCAGCGCCCACAAGGGGGCGTTATCGCCCACGTTGGGAAAGACTGATCTAGAGTTAGCTTTTTCTCTTCTTTGTTTCTCTTCTCCGGTTGCCTTGAAAAAATTGCTGTTTAGCAATGTTCAACTTTTTCTCCGCTCTATATTCAGAGCAATTATTAAAAGTCATAGAATAGAATATAATAGAAAAAATCTTTATTTTATAGGACATTCAGGATACCACTTAAAACAAGTCAAGATTACATGAAATAGGTACATAATAAACATACATTAAAGGATTTAAATACATACATCCGCATTCGTTCTATTGACCCTACTGACTCTACGCATATTGGCAAAGGTGTAGTCTTCCCCACCAGTCATATCGAATATTAAACTAACAAACAAACGGCTATTTCTGTTTTTTTTTTTATATATATAATTGTTAGGACCACTACCAGTATCGTATATCCAAGTTTGCAGCTTCGAAAGGCCTGTGCAAATTTCCGTAGACTTCAGGTAAATTACTAGGGAAATCGAGAAATTTTAGCATTTTTTTGGTTAAAAACATATTGTTCGTTTGAGATTTGGCAGCCACCTGGTTTTATCAGGTTTTTTTAAAATGTCACTTTCTTTGGAAAAAAATAATACTTTTTTTGTAATTTCTCGGTTAGTACAGAGCAGGTTCTCGCAATTTTGATCTTTAAAAAAGTTTAAGTTTTAATTTTAAACGCATACTTTAGAATTAATATTGAGAATACTAAAAAAATGCGAAAATTTCGCGGTTTTTCGAGTGCTGCAAAATTAGCACAGGTCTTTCAAAGCTGCAAACTTGTATAGGTACTGGAAAGTGGTCCTAACAACATATATTAAAATCAGAATTAGCCGTTAGTTTGTTGGTTTAGACATTACTCGTGTTAAATATGACTGGCATATAATTTTTGTAGAGTAAAACAAAAAGATATGATTAGTGGCACAGTTTGGGCCTTTCGATAATTTTATTTCAACTCTTTAATTTGTTTTTTGTTTGTAAAAAAATGTTTACTACCAATGCTTATTTGTTTATATTTACATGATTTCTAATGCTTAATAAAAGGAAAATTTTTATTTCCCAATACGCTGATGATTTTGTGGTCTACTGCTACTGCAAGTTTGCTTCTGAAGGCGAGGTGAAGATCCAAGAGTCGTTGAATTGATTAGAAAGTTATTTATTGTTTGAAATTGGTCTAGAAATATCTCCAAGTAAAAGTAAAATGTGTTTATTTAAAAGTGGGTTTAAAAAAGAGCATGTCGATATCTAGCTTCACAATCAGCCCTTGCCAGGAGTGGATTCGGTTAAATACTTGGGACTTTGGCTGGATAAAGGTTTAAGGTGGAGTAAGCATATCAATGAAATTAAAGAAAAGGCTCTAAAATATGTGAACGTGTTTACAGCGCTTGCTGGCTCTGGTTTTGGAATTCATCCTACTCAGCTTAGACGCTTATACATAGCAATTGTTCGAAGTGGATTAGTTTATGCCAGTTTCTTATATTCTCATAGTGCAATGTCTCATTTGAGAAAGTTTGATATGGTTCAGAATGCTTGTTTACGTGTGATTGGTGGATTTATTAAGAGCACGCCAATTCATGTTATGGAGGCTGAGCTTTCTTTGCCTTCTTTATTCATACGTCGGCGGTAGGTCGGCGGTATCTTGCAGGCAGATTTTGGTTAAAATGTAAGTTGTTTACTGAAAATATGTTGAGTGAAATTACAGAACTTTCAAATTCTTCGGAAGCTTCTTTTTGGAAAAACAAGCTTATTTTGATTGATATTTGTGAGAATATCTCAACTGTGCCTGTTTATACCAGTAACGTGATTGGAATGCTTTCTTTGGAAATGTGGGTTACCAGTACAGACCGAACAAATGTTTTAAAACGTGAAATAGGTGGGATGCTTAAGCCAAAGTCTGCGTATACGCGTGCTTAGTTGAAGTCCGTTTGCATGGATGCATTTTGTGGGACCTATTCTAATTCTTACAACATTTTTACAGATGGATCAAAATCGGATCTAGGGAAAATGGTGCTGCATTTTTAGATTGGCAAACAAAGGATTATATGATGTTTTGTATTGACTCCGGCATTTCTATTAAAGCTTTAGAAGTGATTGCAATCTTTGAGGCGCTGTTGTACATAGAAAGTGTTCCTCATGACAATTTTGTGATCTTCACAGATTCAAAAAGTACGGTGCAATTTCTTAGTCGGTGCACATTTCCTTTTCGTGGCATTCCATTAGCATTTTCGAATATTAAAATTATTCTGAAATTGTTATCGTCTAAAAGGCTTATTGTAGTTTAGTGGATTCCATCTCACACGGGTGTTGTGGGGAACGACGAAGTAGACCTTTTGGCAAAGGATGCTGTCTATAAAGGGATCCCATTTCACTATATTTCATGGTTTACGGAAGTGATTGGTAAAGTTCGGGATAATTGTTTTAAGAGATGGGCAGAATACTTTGACGAAAGGTCGCTTACGAAAGGCATATGGTATAAGACCATCCAGCCTAGTCTTCCAAGGTTCCTGTGGTTTAACCCGTGTGAGTTGGATCGCCAGGATTTAGTGATTGTTACGCATCATATGATCGAAACTATTCCATTGAATAGTTTCGGTCATATGATGCGTAAGGAAGCTTCTCCAAATTGCTACCTTAGAGTTGAAGACATATATCATGTTACAATTACAATGGAGTGTGGTCGGAGTAAAGCGATGAGAACGCAGCTTGTTATACGTAGCCCCAATATCGGCATGGTGAACAGCATCTTGGACCTTCCAGAATCTGATTTGGCCAAGATGCTTATCTGTTTTTATTATGATTTCTTAGATGAAAAATTAGAAGCGAGGGATTAATTTTGGTTCTAGGCTAAGTTTCCTCTATATGAGTGTCACGATGAGGGTGACATTTCATAAAACCCTAAATAAATAAAATTAGATTAAAAAATATATTTCTAATACTTAAAAAAAACGAACTGTAGGCCTTGATTAAGATAGTATAGTAGTAGTTTTCTTTTATCTATTACGATAGGCAAAGTAGAGAGCCATACAGCTAATAAAAACTAAAAGGAATTACAGGAAAAAGGCATTAATCAAAATGATTGCTATCTGACTCTAACATATTATTAAAGGTTTGTTTCTGGTAATTAGATTTGTAAACCATAAAACAAAAAACCTTAAAAAAAACTAAGTGTTTTTTTAGGGTTCCGTACCCAAAAGATAAAAACTGGACCCTATTACTAAGACTCCGCTGTCCGTCCGTCTGTCTATCACCAGGCTGTATCAGTTGAAATTTTTACAGATGATGTATTTTTGATAATCCTAAAACATTTTAGAAAAATCTGAAAGATATTTTTATTGTTTCTAATAAATATAATTGCTTACCTCATTTCCTTAGTAATCCCGATAAGATAAATAATAAATTTTTAGACATTCCCGGATCTTCTTCGGTTTCTCTATCAGAACTCACGTATTTCGAGTTTCAAAAATTTTGAAAATCCACAATGACACTTTTACCGGTTGAAGAAAGTGAAGATTAAATCGAAAGCTTACTGGAATAGACGAAATTAGCAGAGAGATGATTCTGCTCACGCTACCTCGGACACTCACTATTTTAATGGCCATAGTAAATAGATCTATAATATTAGGAGTTGTTCCCTCGTTGTTGAAAGCAGCCATTGTTACTCCTCTACCCAAGGTAGACAATCCTTCGAATTTTAAGGACTTGCGTCCCATAAATTTTCTACCGTTTCTTGCATACAACAAACGTGATTTTTTTGCCGTTGTTATAGATAATGGTATGGAACCCTTCGTGCGCGAGTCCGACTCGCACTTGGCCGGTTTTAAAAAAAATATATTTCGATCTCACTAAAGTAAAATTGAACTCCATACAGCCGAGTAGTAGACAGCGCCTTTTATGGAATTTTCTTCAAAGCTGGCCCAGATAATTCCTCATTAAAATTATTTTCACATAAAAAACTTTTCTTAGCTTAGATTCCTAATATAATTTCTCAATTTAATCTTTGAAGTGTAAAAAAGAAACAAAACTTTTTTAAGAGGTGATTACCGTATGTACGGAGGGATGCATATCACTCTTTGGCCACATATCACGCGTGCACTCTTTGCTGTTGCGATAAGAGCGGTTTTGCAACGAAAATGGAGTAACCTGATACGTTGGCCTCTGTACAGCTTGCCACAATACATTTTTAAAATACATGGGCGACATTTTGGAGAAGGCTTTTCGTCCCAGTGTCCATCTATCTTCGAACTTTGGAGCTGTTGCGCTATGATAGCTCGATCCTTTTATTTTTGGTAGGTCAATCTAGCCTACATCAGTCTTTCTGCGTTTCCTGCACCCTATGGTGGCTCCGAGGTGATCAGAGCACACATAGTTTACCACAGAATACCTTTACTTGAATCTTTTGTGACTCATTTTTATATTATTTGATTAAATGTAGGTATAACTAGTAAAATTAAATCATCTTTCATCTTTAAAAAAATAATTAAAATTTGGCTAGATCAAAATTAAAATAATATTAATTATAGACGGTGATAGCCCAGTTGGTAATTAGCAGACTTGTAATCCGAAGGTCGTAGGTTCAAATCCTGATGCGGACCTGTACCACTAAGTTCGTCTTTTCGGATTTATGAACGGATTGCTAATTATCACTTGCTCAACGGTGAAGGAAAACATCGTGATGAAACCCGCCCGTTCAAGAAAATTTTCGAAAGACGAGTATTGGGTCAGAGTGGTGGACTATGGCCTAAATCCCCTTCGTGTTTCGAAGGGAGGCCCGTGCCCTTCGGTGGGGACGTAATAAGTATATATATGGGCTGGTAAACAAAAAATTAATACATTAATTAATATACTGTTAAATACGCGGCTAAGACAGCTACTTATACCTTTCTACCCGTCGCGTTTGAGACCGCGGGACCCTGGGGCAGATAGGCCACGGCGTTTGTCAGGGATACCGGCAAAAGATTAACGGACAGAGGGGCTGATCCGCGCGCCGGGTCTTTCCTGGTCCAAAGACTCTCCATCGCGATTCGACGCGGCGGTAACGCTGCGAGCGTGATGTGGACCTTTGCTCTGGGTGAGACTTTGGCCGGATTTTAACTTGAACTTTGTGTTTTACATTTAATTTTATTAGTTTTAAGTTGTGACATTTAATTTTATTTTAATGTATTGTTAGAATTGATTTTGAAAAATGTTATCAACTTGTATTAATATTATAATTAATTATATAATTATCATTATACTTATTAGTTTATTTATCTAAGAATACCTAACCATTACAATTGAAACTTAATCTATATATCTATGCAAATATTATTAAGAGGAAAGATTTCTATTTTTGTATGTAACGAATAGGCTCCGACTCCGAAACGACTGGACCGATTTTGAAAATTCTTTCACCATTAGGATGCTACATTATCAATCAATCAATCAAATCATTTATTATCAGGCATCTAAGGCCCATAGATAAATACCTTACAGACTAACATACATATGAATTATAATTAACAAAATAAAATAAAACTAAGTAACACTATTTCCCGGGTGTTTTTCCGGGGGTGTCTGCAGCCGGGAATCTCCCTCGGAAACGGCGGAACACCACGCCCTCCGGCCAAAAGTTCTCCTTCATGACGGTCTCCAGCATGAACGTCGGGAACCGCACCACGAATGCTTTGAAACTAGCATGGTAATGCGATTCCAATGGTTTCACTCTCTGGAGACCTAAGGGAACTTTTGTCTTCTGCCGTATGTACTCGACGACGTCTTGCAGCTCAGTGCTGTAGTGCAGTCGCGACAAGTACACAGGCGTGCTCGGAGCTTCAGCACGCAGACTCACTTCCGGGACCGTCGCTGCCGTCCCACAGCGATTCTTGTTACCCGATCGCTTGCGCTTCTTCTGCACCTTGACGAAGCCATCTTCGTCACGGTGTCCCACTTTTGGAGGAGGTTGGGTCACAGCAACTGGTGTTTTGCTGGCCGTGACGACCTTAGCGAACGTCTTGGACGCTCGCGTGGTGGTAGCGGCATTCAACGGCGCCGCGAGCCGCGGCGGGGCATCGCGCGGGGCGGGCGAAGCCGTGGCGGCACGCCGGACTGGTGGCTCGGGCGGGGGAGCGGGGCGCGGGGCGGGCGCGGGCGGCGAAGCGGCGGCGGCCGGCGGAGCACGCGCTGCTGACACAGCAGCGGGCGGTGACGCACCAGCCGACTCGAAACTTGACCCCAGTGACGTGCTGAGGCACGCTCCGCGCCTCGAGTTGATGTTCGGGCCGGCGGCGTCCGGTGACGACCTACATATCGCGAGTGACGCACGCAAGGTATCGACCTCCTTGCGCAACTCACTCACGGTGCGTTCCGATGCCTCGAACCTCAACACCATCTGCGCCTGATTCGCCTTCAAGGATACGATATCCTTCAGGAGGCATGTGACGTCCACGTGGTCGAACGTGACAGGAAGAAGCTTGTGCAGCTTCTGGGCCACGAACGTAGGCACGTCGTCAGGATTGGTCTCCTTCAGCAGCGTGATGATGTCCTGTAGACTCTTCCGCGTCCCGTCACGCCGGCGAAACACCATCTGGTCCAGCTTGTTGGTGGACACGAACAAAAGCTTCTTCGCCTCAGCGATGTCAGCCTCACTAAAGTTCGACTGACATATCTGGAGAGCACTATCCTCGTCCATTACATCCAGCTTTTGTTGAAGGAATGCAAGGAGCTCGTTCACCACAAGTTTTGCGCTCATGGCAACAAATTTCAAGCGACGGCTGACGCCGCGCTTATCTGCAAATAATTTATGAATAAATTTACACTTAGCAATACGTCTACATAGCACCGCGTTCGCTTGAGACTGAGTAACATAGGCTACAAATTTCCCAGAATTCTCACGGGGACGAAGTCTCGAGTGGGATGCTAGTGTATATATACAAAAAGATACATACAGTCGAACATAGAACCTCCTCCTTTTTTGAAGTCGGTAGCCGTGTGGTGGTTGGTTGAGAATAACACCACCTCATTTCTTTCCGTTGGTGTCGTAAGAGCCGACTAAGGAAACACAAATGAGACCTGCCTCCTATTAATCTGCCCCAGACAACGACACCTCAATTTGTTCTAAATCTGAGGTGGCGTCCTATGGTCTCATGCGGTGTGGTAGGCTCTGTGAAGGGCCGTCTGTTTCGCGACCACCCTCCTACCGAAGTCCGACGCCAAACAGCTTGCTGTGTTCCATCGGTGCGTAGAAGTACCAATGCCTTGATAGGAATTTTCTGGGTTAACTCGCTCCATCCTCTACCTTATCTATGACCTTGGTCAAGATTGAGGTCAAGAGTTGACCCATCTTATAATAATAAAAAAAGAACCCCCTTTTTCTTCTAGTTATGATATAACTTGAGAACGGCTTGATCGATTTGGATGTTTCCTTTTTTTGTTATGTTCCTTAATGTCACGTTCAGAAACGAAGTCGCGGGCGGACAGCCCTAGCTAGTACTAAATAATAATTACCCGACTATTTGGCACTATCTATTTAATTACCGAAAATATGAGTTTATATAATCTTAGATAAAATTTAATCGTTGCCTCTGTATCTAAATCAACCATTTTGTTTCGTTTTATACAAATAATTTACGTTTTTTACTCGTTTTCTGTGGGGTTTCAGTGAATGCTAGTTTTCTGTAGCGTTTCTATCAAGTTTCTATTGATAGAAGCGCTAACTTTCTATAGCGATTGTCAAAAAGAGCTGCTTGGCTAGCAATTTTTGTTCCACGCATTCGACAAAATGCCGTTTTTTTTTGGTTTTTATTTAAGTTATAGTATTTGAGAAAGAATAAAAAAGCTCCTCTAGCTTTGTCTCTTTCTATTAACCTATATGCGCAAACATTTCAAAACATAATTTTACTATTTTCTATATGTCTATGCTGCGGTAACTACTGTTTTTTTACTTTTTGTTTAAGATGAAGTATATGAGAAAGAAAAAGACGCTCTTATGGACGCTATGTAGCTTTTTTCTTTCTACCTCACTCAGATGCGCAAGAACCGTCACGTGTCAAACGAAATTTGACACTCGAATTGTAGAAAAACCATAGAGCCGAGCGTATCACGCATGATCACGCATTAGAAAATTTGAAAACGCCACGGCGTTTACGAATGTAGAAATAGAATCGATCGACAGAAATGTCGCCTTGGCTAAGCCCCCAGATACGAAATTGTTTGCAACGCAATTTCTTAACACGGTAACAAAAATCAGATTTTGAAATCTAAAGCACCTGAGAAAATTCTAGAATTTTGGGCGCTTTCGCCAAATGAAATTTTCTATCCTGAATTGGGTAGCCAGCAGCATCGCGTAGTCAATGAATTCAATATTTTTTCTTCACTGCTTGCATCGTGCGGTAGGATTATGGCCAGGTTCCTAAATGCATACACATTACGCACATTATTGAGGCAAATGTTGACGTATTTAAATCACCGTTTGACGTCACAGTTGATGTGTAAGAATATCAGTTATTCTCTTTTCACCTATTAAGACCCTCAAGCCGCTGTTGCTAAATCCTAACTTAAGTTTAGGAAGGAATGGCAATGTAACCTTCCCTCTTAGACCAGGGTGGAAGTAATCTTCAAGTCTTACAATCTAAAAAAAAGAAACTTATAATTCAATCTTTTAGATGCCAATATAAAAGTTAGCAAATACGAAAGATTTTTGTTTGATTTCCTACCTAACTTTGCATACTTTGGAGTTTTTATATACTCCCAAGTTTTTCACAAAGCACCTGGGATCTGCCCATGGGAAATTTAATACATTAACACGTTTCAAGTAACAAACAACCATCAAAGCTAAACAGTTTTCTTCAAAGCGATCACACGCCTTAACTTTTGTGCTAAGGCACGCCTCAGAAGCAATCTACACGTTTGCTCACTGAATCTTGATGCCATTTACAAGTACACACGGTTTAATAATACAACTATATTGGTCTTCATTTTCTATCTCTTTTAGCTCTTAAATAAAACTAGATGTTTGGTGCAGATATTCAGCAGTTCCATTTCTAGATGTTGAAGGAATTTTTGCTATAGTTAAAAAAGAAACTAGCCAATAAAACTAGAGTAATAAATATAGTGTTTTCACTAAATCATTCCTATTAATAATTTACAAAAACAAGAATTTTTATGGAATTACCTGAATTATCAACAAAGTGAATATAAAGAAGTACCTTTAAATTAGTATTCAACAAAATGAGCAGATGTATTTGAGTTTTGTAGCTTTACATCATCATCATCCTTTCTCGACTGTCTTCTACCTACTACTAACTCTATGTACTGTACAACTACCTCCTAAATAGATAGATATTTGGCTCTTTATCTATCTACATTGAAGGTCCTGACTATCAATGCCAGGGCCAAAACTTTGTAACTAGTAAGTTGAAATTTAGCACAAAGGTTCCTTTTTTAACGTTGACAAGGCATAAAGAAAGATTTCACAAATGTGAACGGCCTTACGTAATTTTTTTCTGCTTAAAAATTACTACTTAGTCACTACCTAAGAAAAAGCACGGCTTTATCATAAATTGCGCTATTCGTCGTTGTCGCCCCAAATTTATCACCACACCGTTATCTCCCATTCTAATTTAGAAACGGAATCTCTATTGCTATCATTTTAATTTTAAATACAATGCTAAATGATTCTAGTCTTTATCAAAGGAGGGTTTGATTTACTGATTTGAGTAATGAGAATGGTTATAATAAGCTCAATTGCAGGGTGTGTAAATTTCCGAAAATTTACAAAGATTTTATTTATTGTGACTGTGGTGATAATTCAGCTACGATCACCTGAACTTTAAATATTTAGTTTATTTGATTGATCTTCATTCATTCTCTAGTTTTTAAAATTTTAATATTGGGTTTGCTCTTGGCCTCAATAGGGCAAAGATGCGGTCGAAGATGTAGCACGCTCACCCAGAAGCAACCTATTCATTAAAATTTTAAAGAGATTCGGAAATGCAGACGCCGGCAGAGAATTCCAGTCCTTGACAGTACATAAATAAAAGATGATTAAAGCGCTCACAGCGAATTCGCAGGATTTCGACAAGATAAGGGTTTGTCCAGACGTCCAATAAGAGAGATGTGCAGACGGAATGAGCTCATTCAGTTCCTGAGCAAGGTAATTTAAGATAAGTAAAAGTACCTACCTACGCCAAACTATGAGTATCTAAACCTTGAACTAAACGTATAAATACACCTATTCATTGCCGTTTTTCGTCGAGTGATACATCAACAACCATTGAATAGGACAGATCGTTATAATATACAACTCTTTATAATACTCTATGATACAGCTTCACAAATTCACCTCTATTTACTCTGACGTGGTCTTTGTGAAGACTCAGTTCGCCGCGAGCAATAAATGTTGCCGCGGATTAATGACGCCAAATAAATGTGGATGGAAAATGTTTATCAAGTGTTCCGTTGTCCTCGCCTCTCTGTTTTGTTACCCTAAATACCTCGCATTTGTCACTTTCCCATCGGCACGACCTTCAGTTTCATCAAATCCCTTGTTGTTACTGACTTCGGATAATGAGAAAGTCCTGAAATCGACTGAAATCTTTTTGTTTCATAATAAAAGCTGATTTTTGCACGGCGCGTCTGGTTATGCGTTGTGTGGCACCCAGTTGCATATAAAATGAGTTTAAATCGACTTGCGAATAACTTTAGGGTTGTTTTATTCTATGAAACTGAACTTCTTTCCCCAAGGAACCCACATGAATTAAAAAAAAAAATCTAAAAAAAAGGCAAGTTAGCTGAGCGCTCGAGCCGTATGGAGAGAGGAGAACTTTTAGAAAGATTACTGTAATTTGTGAGCAAATTTATCGATCGGTATCTAATTTAAAGTCACCTTATTTATAACGTATGGGCGTTAAATCACAAGCTTCTCCGTTACACACTCACGCCATACGTTTGAATTAGTACAAGCTTGCCGCCTACAAAAAGCCAGACCCGCCGCATTTCTCTGAAAGAGCATTCAAAAGAAGTGAGCTTACTAACAAATGACAGTTTACACTTGATGCTCTGCCGTAACTCCGCCCATCACGACAAACAAAACATCGAAACATGTAATATATACCAACCCCAACAATTATATTAACAAAACAGTTAGGCTCAATAATAACTAGCCAAATAAGCACTATCATCAAAACTACATAATTATTACCATAACGAAATACCCCGTTGCCCTAAATTCAATAAAACAGTCGTAGGCAAATCCAACTGAAAATGTTATTTTCAACCTTCTGATTTCAAACAATTAGTTTTCCAATCCAAGTTGCGACTTAACGTCCCTTTGAGTACGGTACCCAAACGGTGACCTTTTATTGGGATAAGCTTTTCAATGTAACATCAAACGAAATGCTCAATGGAACTAAAGCAGAACACTCGTAACTTCAGCAGATACACAAATTTATTTTTAATCTATCTTTTTCTTCCTAGCATTTTCCCGGCCTAGGCCAGGGTCTGTTAGTCTATATTAAAAAAAAAAAACAAAAAAAACAGGCATCCAGAGGCCATACAAATATTAACGAGTGACTTCCTCTCCCAAGTCTCCTCAGTAAATCCGATAAGGGAAGGCAGCTTGTATATTCTGAGTTTTTGTTTTGCTTTTCTATCTTCTTGTTATCGTGTAGTTATAGTCAAGTATGTGGCGAACTTGGCTAACCCTGGTGTCAGAGTTTTCAAACCGCACAATGGCCTCGGACTTGGTTTTAACGACTGTAGTCAATCGACAACAGCCGGGACCTACAGCTTAACGTGCCCACCGAAGCACGGAAACGCTCGTGATAAATTGCCACTTTGGTCACCCAACAAGTTTCCTGCCTCTGTGTACGTTGCTTAACCACTTTGATCGGTCGAAATCAGCGAGAGCCACTTGGCTACAAGCGCTTCAAAGTGCTTGCTTTTCTATAAAGAACGGAAAAGATCTTAAAACTGTGTAGAAGAATTATAAGAAATCCTAAAATCCTTAGAAAATAGAGGCACCCTTCAATCTAGTCACCCACCAGTTTTGAGCGCTTTAGTTGAATAATTTATGATTTGGTAAACCACACCATTCGGGTGGCCCTGCGATAGGTCGGCCCTGAAGGCGAGTTAGGGATATTTTGGCTCTAGGAGTGACACTGAAACTTAAGGGCGTCAGGGGAACCCTGACCCTTATATCTTTAGTTTCCACATCATAAATTAAATTTCGATCAATTTCATAGAAAAAAATACATAAAGTTACAACTGGATACTTAAGTCTACTTAAGTACTTAACTGGATACTTAAGTACTTAAGTCTCAGTATCAAAGCCTCACAGGGTTCCAACTAGGGAAGGTTTTTGCAAAAGTAATAAGTAAGTTCTAAAAGATGAATTCAGAAAAGTCATTAAAAAAAGGTTTCATTATTTGAAAATAACGAACCATTAATCAATATTATAAATTTATCCCACTTGCGATGCAATAGTTAACTCATTTAGTTACGAATACTGCAAAATACATTCTGTAATTAAAAACTACGGTTTGGACGAGTGGTAGTGACGCTGCCTCTTGATGGACGGGTCCTGGGTTCTATTTCCAGTCGGGGAAAATATTTGTGTAAAAAGCAGATGTTTGTTCTTGGGTCAAGGGTGTTTGCGTTTGTATTTATGTATGTTCCAAGGGACCCACGACTCAAGGGAAAACCTAAAGTTTTTGCACGCCAAATGCACACATGGTGTGCAAGATTACTATAGCAAGCGGCGTAAACAATCGCGCGACGGGGCCTGTGAGTGAGTAGCGTTTTTATAAAAAATATTGTAATTATAAAAAAATGAATTTGTAGAAATATTAATTTAAGGAATGGTTGCTGGCTCCAATTAATATAAAAGTAATTATAAAATCCAATAAAGCATTTTGTAAGCCACAATAGCAAAATTCTGATCAACAGAACAAAAACTCAATAACAAGTTTTGAAATTAGCAATACTATATAAACAGGAACAAAGAAGAAATACTGAGAAGACTGTTTGAGTTTGGTAGTCAATTCAAATGAAGGAATAAATTAATGAAATAGAGATATTATACAATAAAACGGATGTTGAGTTGCAAAATACCTTAACTACTTCCGACGTTTTCATAATTTCACAGTGATTGTGGTCACGGGTTGATTAAGATGTCAAGCGTTTGATAGAAATAGAAAACTACACATAAACTGACACTGAGTTATCAATAGAAATTATTATATATTGAATGAACATTCTGAGGCCATTAATCTTGATGGCGTCTCAGTGTAAGGCCAGTGTTCACCAAATATTTAACCAACGATTAGCAGCTAACCAGAGATTTGACAGTGTCATTTTCATACATTTTTTTTGACATTTTGTCTGATTAGCTTCTAACCGCGGTTTAACCGTTGGTTATATTTTTGGTGAACACGGGCCTTAGTGTCATTTTGAACTATCAACATTCAAGACTAGATTTGAGTTCAAATCAAATGCTAGGCATTGATCATAATTCAAGAAAGCATTTTAAGTTGAATTATGTCAGCTGTCAGCTGAAACTAGTTTTATAACCCTATTTGATCTCATCTTAATGTTTTATAGTCTATAGTTTTATAGTAATGGAAGTCTGTTTTTATTTGCATTTTTGGTATTATTGACTATATTTTTACGTTTTACGCAGCAACTTACGTTGAATTAATTATTTTTTGATATATTTCAACATTTTACATATAACAGGAACGGTGGAACTGTCTAAGGTGTCAAAAACTGTTAGATGACAGGAAAAAAAACCGCGGAAATGCTCAAAGAGAAAAGAAATCCATGAGAAATCCTGATTCATCAACTCATATAAACAGACCTGACATCTGCTGAGTGACATTACCAATATCACCTGAATGTCACTCAGCAGATGTCACTCAGTGGAACTTTGATCAACGAAAGTGGCGTTCTAAAACAATCTCATAATAAAAGCTGTTCTAAAGCTCGATTCATGACTGAGATGCCTTCGAAAATACGGACCTGAAAGTGTGTGATTTTCTTTTCAATTTATTGACTATTGGTTTTCGATATATAAAATTGTATGCACAAAATATATTAACTACTGTGAATGTGAAAAATGATCGATAAAAATACAAAAAATGGGTTAATCGCTGACTTTATTATGATTTGGCTTCATATCTTGTATAACGTTTAGGTGTCAAAATAAATTTATTTAACAATATTATACTAGTATATATTTTTTATGGATCCCTGTCGTCCGAAATAAACGTTTTTATTCATTCAATTTCTACATTTTCATTTCAATGTACTGAAGTATCGAACTTTAAAATCCGACTGATAAATTCCCACTCTAAATGAAGAATGTGAAAGACGTGTCAGATAAATAGATACAGATCCTAAATATTTAAGCTTCCAAGAGCCAACTGAGAAAAAAGGTAAATACGAGTATATCTCACAAAACCGTATTTATCTTCTGTCTGAAAGGTTTGGTAAATAAGGTGGCCCGATTTTCATCAAACGTACCGCAAAATATATGTTACTAGCATCCCGCTCGGGACTTCGTTCCCGTAGGAATTCAGGAAAGTTATGTAGCCTATGTTACTCAAGGGTAAATTAGCATTATAATGGTGAAAGAATTTTTCAAAATCGGTCCAGTAGTTTCGGAGCCTATTCGTTACATACAAAAATACAAATCTTTCCTCTTTATAATATTAGTATAGATATAGATAAGTAGTTGTTGGGTTTTACAGAGCTATTCTTGAGTCAAAAGTTTTGTAGGACGATTATAATTCTTTTAAAGGAACAATGGCCTCTCCCAAGAGAGAAAAGGCAGAAAAACTGTAGTGTAGAGTGCGCTATTATTAAAGCCTGGCAACAGGGGATTTAGTGGCAATGAAAATTCGTGCGACGAATTGCGATTCATTCTATAATGGATGTACGGTCCTATTAGGATTAGTAGTGCGTATTTTATGTCAATTAACTGACGATTAAATGCGAAAATTGTGAAAGAGAGTAACCCATTAGGCATTCGTTTAATTTTAGGAAAAATTAGGTAAAAGTATCAAAACAACGGTAGAAGTAGACTTTTCGAATAATGGTTACATTCACCCAAATAATTTATTAAACAAATCTTCTTTAAAATATTTAAATGCGCTTCAGTTTATCAGCACCAATAGTCTCAATCAAAAACGAAGGTTACATCAAACGATCTTATACTTTTTGATATCATTCTAAATTTTCTTAAAAGACGCCTTATGAATATGTGGTAGAATTCTGCGTTCTACAACCTTCTAATCAAAACTGTTATATTGTTTCAAGACAACCATATTCTAAGACTTTTGTCTATTGTCCCAAATTCCTAGAATCCTTCACAACAGTTACAAAAACTCCATACAAAATCCAGAACATTTCGAAGTCATTGATTTGCCTTACAAAGGGCGAGGTTGCCCCGAAAAATCGAAAGACCCCGGTTTTCCATAAATACAACCGTCAAATCTGATACTCGTATTTCGGCTTGGAATCGTGGTTTGGATTCATTCTCAGCACACGTATTCGGCTGAGCGAAGACATTAGTCAAACCGCGCGCGTAGACAGCGAGAAACATTCGGCTTTCCGCACCTTAGGCCCAGATTCTAAACACTTTGGATTTCATCCTCGGATCCATTTGTAAAATATGCATTTGTGCTAAAACATAACGATGATTTCTTCCGTCCTGATTTTCGATTAAAGAATGCTTGACCATAATCCATAATTTAATGGGTAAGGTAATTACAGCGAATAGACTGCTGTCTACCAAAAATTGACTAAACTACAGATTTTTTATATTTAACCCCGTTCAACAAATTATAATAATAGAGCGAGGTAACTTATCTCCTAAAATAGTTTTACAAAAAAGATCAGTATTTTATGGGCTGAAGGCTTTGGTAATTTTTTTTTAAGTGAAAACTTCCGCTCCGGAACCGTGGTCCCACTGCGATGTCCCACTGGTAGGACAAAACTTTTTCGTGGTCCCACCAAACTCACACTTGACCGTTTTGTTACCCTGAATTGAAGGAACGCCACGTGGTAAGTATTACCCACATTATTAACCGACTTCAAAAGAGGAGGAAGTTATATGTTCGACAAATGAATAAAAAAGTTTATAAAAAAATTCAACCGACTTCAGAAAGTGACAAATCAAAATTTTGCATTTATATGCTACGTACCTTCTAATCTGTTTAAAGTCGGTGCCTAGCCAAATAAGTTTAATAGGCTTACGTACATCTGCCTTCACACCGACTTCCAACAGGTCAGTAGGTAGGTAGAACATTAAATGCTACGTTTTTATATTTGCATTTTAAAGTCGTATTATTATCCTATATAAAAGAGGACCCACTTGATTTTAAAATATACTTATTTGATATGAACTCTTTATTAAATCTGGCATGCACTTGAATTAGGAATCTATGACTTGAACTTTGTTTTCGAAATTGTCATTTAATTTTTTAAACAAGACATTTTTGCGGATTACTAATGGAAGAAGGTAAAGTCGTTGGGCATCAAACACAAGTTTTGCAGACGTATAGTTGGTTTATGTGCAGTGTTCCTAGTAATCCATCCCAGGCAACGACACTTCATTTTTTTCTGAATCTGAGGTGTCGTCCTATAGTCTCATGCGATGTGGTAGGCTCTGTAAAGGGCCGTCTGGTTCGCGACCACCCTCCTACCGAAGTCCGACGCCAAACAGTTTGCTGTGTTCCGTCGGTGCGTGGAAGTACCTGTGCCTTTATAGGCATTTTCTGGGTTAACTCGCTCCATCGTTGACCTCATCTTTGACCTCTATGGTCAAGATTGAGGTCAAGAGTTAACCTATCTTACAATAAAAAAAAACAAAGAAAATGCGATAAAATAAATGTTGGAATTAATTTTAATATCTCGTTTCAAGAAAGTAGCGACCATTACATACCATAGCGTAACAGAACGGTCAAGTGTGTGTTTGGTGGGACCACGAAAAAGTTTTGTCCCATCAGTAGGACGTCGCAGTGGGACCACGGTTCCGGAGCGAAAACTTCTTTAGCGGCGTTGAGCACTTTTAGTATGGGGAAAAATGCTAAGCTTGCGATCTTCGATCAACTATTAAAGAACTGCGATGAACTCGCGTCAGATGTCACGTGACCGTGATCGTCAGATGTGATCGAAAATGCGTAGGATAGGGTTGCCACCTTTTTTGAAGTGAAAACTTCTTTAGCAGCGTTGTGTACTTTGAAGTATGGGTGGAAACCCGAACGGATGGCAGCCCTATGGTAAAATTATCTCTGTGACAGATGTCAACGATTATTCGTACATAGTGCGCAAATACCGGTAGACTATTTTACTGAATTGAAAGTAGACAGGTTGGTCGAGTGGAAAAGTTGCCAGATTGTAAGCAAACAGTTCGAGGGTTCGAATCCTGAGAGAATAACGGACTCTTTTTGTGTATTTTGTTTTATTTCCATATTAATCCACAACGTTAATGTTCAAGTTTTCACTTCTGCCGGCACTCCCGGAGTGCAACCCGTTGTTTTTTTTATGTTATTTACTTTATTGGTTATTATGTGAAAAAATGTCTATGTTACCATCATGTTGCAGGATACTTTAACAAAACCGGCAAAAGTCATAAATCATAATATTTTTTTTTTCTTGGTAATTATTGCGTTAGTAGCAGATTGTCGTGAGATAAATTAATCAAATTAACGTAGCAAAATGTGACGTCATGAGTAATATCCTGACAGGATTTGTTACACACGGAAATGCCGTCATTTTAAGCTGAGACCCTCTTGACATTGTGACCCAGAAACCAAACGTAAAATGTGGTTGGAATACCCGCATAGGTATACAATACATAATATATACATAGTAAAACAAATGATGATACTCTTACAATTACTCGTAGTTACAAAAAAAAACATTGCATTAATGTCATCGTAACACCTAATAAGTATTTTATAGAACATGCTGTGTTAACTTGTAAGTAATCTCTACAGTAAGTGCTAAATATTTTTATGTAGTCATTAACTATCGTGTAACTTTTAGTAAGATAAATAAATAAAAAGATAAACATTTAAAATCAATTCACAATCAGTGAAATTGTCACAAAAACACAAAGTATAAAGTGAAATTGAGGAACTACTGCTTTTTGTGAAATAAGTCAGTATTTTTATATAGTACAGAGAAAGGTCGACACTCGAAAATGTTTCAGAAAATTTTATCTTAAAAAGTTTTTTTTTTACAATCTAAATGTGGGAAAATAAAAAGATTTAACCCTTTAGCTTTCACTTAAAACATCATTAGCCTCATCAAATACTAACCTTTTAATTGTGTTTATTCTCTTGAAATGTGTTTTAAGAAGTGAAGTATAATCTTGTACGTTGTTTCTTTAGCTCAAAGAAAAGCTTCACTTTAATTTGTAGTACAGTAGTATACTTACTAACGTTCTCGTATTTCTAGAATAATTATTGAACTTTAACTTTTTAATTGTCAAAAAAGCATTTGATATTTGCACAATGTGACGACCAGTTTGGTTGAGTAGTAGTGACGCTGCCTCTTTATCGACGGGTCCTGGGTTCGATTCCGAGTCGGGGCAAATATTTGTGTAAAAAGCAGATGTTTGTTTTCGGGTCATGGGTGTTTGTGTTTGTCTTTAAGTGTATTCCGAGGGACCCACGACATAAGGGAAAACCTTAATGTGGGCCTTTGAGTGTGTGTAACGTTTATTACAATAATTTATTGCAAAATCTTTTGAATATACAGTATTTAATTTTATTGTACTTATTTATTGATGTGGTCTATTTTTTAGATTTTTTTTGCAAAGCTTACCTTTTTGTTGTCTCTTTTCTATTATCATTGTGTTATTTTTGTTAGAACGCTGTTTGTTTTTCTAGGACAGTATATTTTTCGTTTATTTTTATAAAATCTCATTTATACATAAACATCGGGAAAGCCGTTGAAGTGATTAGCCCTCAGGTAACCCTTTTACTTAGTCTACGTGGTCGTTGATATTCCAAGCTATTCATGTCATGGCATTCAGTGCGTGACGACCCGGACCTATCACTCTCTGCTCTGTATGCTTGTAACAAATGTGCCCCGTATAGAATTTAACCTGACGGGCCTTTAAAGTGAATTGGGAGCCCGGTAGGCAAATGACCCTCCCTCCATACTACAGTAATGGATTTACATTTCCATACGCCTTATACCCAGTACCTTATACACTTTGAATTAAATTTGATGTTTGGTCCCGTCGGTATTGCGAAATATTCATGGTTCGACAACCAGAACTAAACAAAAGCATTCTGGCACAGAATATATAATAGTATGATTCTGGTTTGATCTTATACGCACCTCATTCAACCTGTAGCCACCGAATATTGAGTGTTGCTATCTACTACAATCGTCATCTCACATACATATGACAATGCTTTAAGATTGAAAAATCTGTCAGCTTATGCAAATTATGCTTTTTATGTAGTGGAAAAAGGGATTCAATATCAGAAAATTTTTATTGCAGTGTTTTTTTCAAACTATTGTCGTAGTTTTCCATAAGATAATGAAGACAAAACAATATTAAGATAAGAATAGTGATCGTTTTCGGAGACAATATTGTTTAGTCTGCGGAGCGTCTCAGTTTGGACTAGCGTCTCAGTTGTTTTTCATGCTTCTCAATGTCGACCATCCACCTCAGACATGTACGAAAGGGACACTTGCAGCTTTCCGGCGAAATGCACAGTTTTATTTCCATAATTATGAGTTTAGACGTCAATGAATTCCTACCCCAAAAACTTAATGAAATCGTACGTTTTTGATCTCTATCAATTTGTAAGCGTATAAAGGAGATTCGTGCGTTTTGTTTTTTTCAAAATTGTTCTTAGTTTTTCAACAGTCACCTCTTAAATGTTGAGAATATTATTGGCGAAAAATGCTGACTTTTAGCCTTCTTAATAAGCACAACGTGAAAATGTCACAAAGGGCGAGCAAGCCTTTGCACGGTGTGCTCGCGCAATCAAAGTGAAGTTTTACCGTCGTCGGAGTTTGAGTTTGTTGTGCCCGTGCTAGCTATACTGACGTAATTTTTCTCCTATGTCTAAAACAGCTTTCTATACAAAGAGATTGTGTTGTAACCCATGACATGACGCTTCTTTGTTATTTAACTCGGAAACGACCCACAGACAGAAATCGCTTCAGTTAAGACGATTTAAAATGTAATTTGCTAAACGTAATCACTTTGAACAGGCTTAATTCCAACCTCGATCTACCAATCCATCAATATAGGTTGAGCAATTCTCTGCTACCCTTAATTTGTTGAATATTCTATTAGGGAAATTGGGTAAAGGTAAGTGTATCTACCGCATATCCTGTTTATTAATTCAGGTTAGGAAAAGCGAGTGGATATTATTTCTAAACAGCCAATGTAAATGTTTGTTGAAGTAAATGGTAGCTTTATGTTTAATGGAATTTTTGTAAATAATACAGTATATTTATCTATGACAAATTTTTTTTTAGCCATTTATGCGTAATCGAGTGTGTCTCTAGTCCCCAAATGCCTTAGAAAATTCCCCTCATACTTACATAATACGTTAAAAATAAACATTTAATTTAAATCTAAACTAAACTTGGGATCAGTAGGGTTTTTGTTGCGCAAAAACCGTGTATCAGAGCAATTTACGGAGTCTCAATGGATTGGTCAAGTTGAAATCTATGCAAACTCTTGGGCCTAGAAATTTGACACTAAGGTTTCCTTTTATAACATAAGAAAAAAAAATGGAAAGAATTTACGAAATTCCCACGGGAACGAAGTCCTGGGCATCCTCTAGTTATACATTCAATCATAGACCTGAAAAATCATTGATCATTGTCAAGCTTACCATGAATGAGAAACGGTACGAAGCGCTAGAAACAAAATAATTAATATTTACAATAAACAAACAAAGCGTCATGCATGTGTCTTTGTATATTCAAAAAAACATTTATTAGAAATGCATATGCAGTATTAATTTACTTTATTCAAGTTCGCCAGAAAGCCATAGAACGCAGCGTACTGCTATTTCTGGAAAGTGTCCAAGCTATGTGTCACAGGCGTCTGGTCGAACAACTGCCAAGCCGAAGTAAGACTAGTCAGGATGTGTCAGTGGTACGTATTCCGACAAGTGGGCTAAATAATTTACAACAAAGTTGCTATCAGATAGCCTCTTTACCAGTTGGTGATGACGACGATAACGTTTGTATGAAACATTAAAATAAAAACCAGCTAAGAATGTGTCGAGCTGTAGTTGAAAAATTATTTTTTTATAACTTTGTCAATCTACTCTTTAACTTGAGAATCTAACCTCGTTGTGACAGTTTTTCTTTTAATTTTGTTATACTATGTTCTGCCATTGTGAATGTTTTCAGATTTTCAGAAGAAACAGTTTAGCCGGCGACACTTCAGTCTTACGAAAATTGACACTTAATATTTCCCAAACGAATCCCTAAATTGAAAAACGTTCCTAGCAAACTCCTATTATCTTTCAAAAAGATATCCGATGTCATTGGCGAGTAAACATTATTCATCCCCTTTTTACGTATATGGGAGAAAACTGAAACGATTTTTATTAAATTTAAAACCGTGTTTCAGTATAAGTATTTACTAAGGATATCTGAGAAAAACCGCGGACAGACGAATAGTAGGGAAGTTTTCTATGGAACCCTAAATAAATCCTTTAATAAATCCGTTTATTTGGGATCAAGTGTACTTAATCTGATTAAGAAGAAATCCGCTCTCTCTGAAAAAGTTCGATGTTTCCAATGTAAGCGAAATACTAGGCATGTATAGCAGGGTTTGTTCAAGCGCCTGCTCATTTTAATAATGCAAATGCGTCACTAGCTGCAAGTCGAATGCATTTTTGTGCAAGGAAAATAAAATGCTCTCGTATCGAATCATCCTTGTCGTCATCATTTAACTCCCCTTAAATAATTAAAATTCCCATAATCAGTGTCCCTACGGACCTATACATGGTCCTAACGCAACCGGATTTTGAAGTTTTACCAGCAGTATTGTTATCCTGAAGAAATCAAGGACCTTAGGGATTATTTCGACCAAATACCTATTGGATATCTTGGAGGTTATTTGATCGCCAACGTGCTAAGTGGAATTGAAGTGGTTCAGGACATTAAATTCAATGGATTTGAATGGTGTTAAGTCTTGTGTTAATTAGATATAACCCAGCACTACTCAGGTAATAAGTATTATCCTAGTATATAAGGCCAAATAGTGAGAAATTGTGGTAAATACATAATACGTTATGTACTCTTCTATTTGTTTCAACGAATAATTCGTTATTTATTGTACTATCTGTAACATTGTATATGTAATTAGTAGATTATTAAAGGATAGTGATAAAATTAAACAATAGGAGACTTATTTGCTACATTTATTTACATTAAAAAGAACATTTGCTTATATACTAAGTTTGTTACATTAGAATAGGCCTATTTTAGAGTAATTGCTAGTTATTTATTTTTATTTCCACTAATAGTACAATCCATCAATGCTATTTAATACAGTTAGTTAGGTATAGGTTGTTAACTAGGTCATTAATTGTTGTTAGTTGGTTTAATTTTGTATTGTTACAAATTCCAGGTTAATTTCACCTGCTTACCAAAGATGACCGAGGAAAAGGAGTTGATTAAGAGACGAGGGAGTTATAAAGGTCGTTTGACTTCATTTATCAACTATTTAGATGTATTAGCAGATCAGTCACTATCCGAATCTGATGCCACGGAATTGCAATTGCGTATGGGTAAGATTGAGTCTATGTATGAACAATATGACGAGGTACAGTTGCAATTAGAATGTTTAGTTGAAAATGTTACGTTACAGTACACTGAGCGTTCGGATTTTGAGTCTTTATATTATAAAACATTGGCTAGGGCTCAAGGTTTGCTAAATGAGTACAGTAAGACTAGAGATGATTCAACTCGTAGCGAACGGGGCAGTAGAACCAGTAGTCACAAGCTTGTTAAATTGCCTACGATTCAATTACCGAAGTTTAATGGGTCTTACGACAATTGGCTTGGGTTCCGCGACACCTTCACCAGCCTAATACACACGGTCGACGATATCGACGACATTAATAAGTTCCATTATTTACGTGCGTCGCTGGAGGGTTCCGCTGCTGTGGTGATTCAGTCAATTGATTTTTCTGCGGCTAATTATGAAATCGCATGGAAGGTTTTATGTGAAAGATATAACAATAAACGATTATTGATTCAGAACTATGTTTCAGCTTTATTTAATTTAGAACCTATTACAAAGGAGTCATCCGTTTCTCTTAAGAAATTAATTGATGTTTTAATTAAAAATTTGCGAGCGTTGGAGTCTTTGGGGGAACCTGTTAATAAGTGGGATACTTTGTTGATCTATATCGTCACTAATAAATTGGATCAAAAAACCTACCGTGAGTGGGAAGAATTGAAGGGTCATGAAGATAGTGACATACCGATAACTTTCGATAAGTTCCTTTCTTTCCTACGGAGCCACGCCGATTTATTAGAAACTTTAGAAGTGTCTCGTAATACATCGAACTCAAATAATAATAAAAACAGTTCAAAGTTGAAATCTATGGTTTCAGTCAGTGATTCTGCTAATTCACCCACAGAATCGTCTTCAAAGCCTTCTTGTCCCAAGTGTAAGGGTGACCATTATTTAAATTTTTGTCCGCAATTTCTGGCTTTGAGTAATGTTACTCGATTGGAACTACTACCGAGTTTAAAGGTATGTTTTAAATGCTTACGAGTAGGTCATTATGCCAATCATTGCAAAAGGCCAGGTTGCAAAACATGTAAGCGTAGGCATCACACATTGGTTCATGTGGGCGAGGCAAAACTGTTGTCAAATAAAGGCAACACAGATACTGAAAATGTTGCCTCGACGTCCAACTCGCCGCCGTCCAGTTCCCCGGAAATTAAAAATGTAGCTTTGTCTGCTAACAGTCATTCGTCTGGCTAACTTCATCACGATGTTTTGTTGTCAACCGCATTAATTAAACTATGCGATTATAATAATCGCGAACATGTTGTTCGCGCCGTATTAGATAGCGGTAGTACATCGTGTCTTATAACCGAAGACTTGTGCCAGCGATTGAATTTAGCTACGAATCCTGTAAGTAGGTCGATTTTGGGCATTAATAATGTCGTGTCACACGTAGGCAAAACTTGCCGTGTTAATATGAAGTCATTGAATGATAGTTTTTCTACTGATCTTCATTGTTTTGTTTTGCCATCAATTTCAAACTGCGTGCCGGGACACGAGATTAATTTATCTGACTTACAGATTCCTAGTGATATTTGCTTAGCTGATCCTATGTTTTATAAGCCCGCTGATATCGATTTATTGATTGGTGCCGATGTCTTTTGGGATTTACTTGGGTCGCAAAGAATTAAGTTAGGTGACGGGAAGCCAGTATTATGTGAAACCAAATTAGGATGGTTAGTTTCTGGCCCTGTTACGAATAACAACCGTGCGTTATTGTCACATGATTTAAGGTGTAATTTTAGTAATATTAGCACCACTGATTCTCAAATGGATGACATTCGAAACACTGTATCACGTTTCTGGCAACTTGAGGAAGTTTGCCCTAAGTCATCACATTATTCACTGGAGGAAAAACAGTGCGAGGATCACTTTGTTAAAAATACGACTCGTCTTGATGACGGTCGCTTCTGTGTTCGTGTACCTCTAAAACAGAATCCTGAGCTACTCGGTGATTCTTTTAAAAGGGCTTCTCAATGCCTTTTTTCTTTAGAGCGCAGACTTAAGACTAAACCAGAGTTTAGTAAAATGTATTATGACTTTATGTCAGAGTACGAGTCACTCGGTCACATGTCCGAATGTCAACAAAATGACCCGTCTCTTGATGGATACTTCATTCCACACCATGGAGTACTACGAGAGAGTAGTACTACTACAAAATTGCGAGTAGTGTACAACGCGAGTTATCCTACAACTTCAGGTATCTCCTTCAACGACATCCAAATGGTTGGTCCGACGGTTCAGGATGACCTGCTATCCATTTTGTTAAGGTTTCGACAGCATAAGTACGTTCTGTCCGCCGATGTCGAGAAGATGTATCGGCAAATAGTCGTACATCCTTCAGATCGCTATCTTCAGCAAATACTTTGGCGTCACAACGTTAGTAAGCCCGTCAAGATATACCAACTAAACACCGTAACCTACGGTACTGCGAGTGCTCCGTTTCTTGCGACTCGGTGCATTAAGCAGATTGGTCTTGAATGTAAGAATGCTAAGATAGCTGAGATCATTAAACACGACATGTATGTCGACGACCTGCTGACTGGCGGTGACAGTTTGGATGAAGTTGCCTTTATTCGCAGAGAGATCACCGATTCGTTTGCATCTGCTTGTATGCCCTTACGTAAGTGGAAATCGAATGGACCTTTATTGCTGTCTGAAGCAGCAGATCAGACATCTTTTGATTTAAATATTGGATCTCAAGAGCCAGACAAGTTACTAGGACTTGGGTGGTACGCAGGTTCTGATGAACTCTGCTTTCCAATCAGTTCGTCGATTCCCAAAGGCAATACCAAGCGTGATTTGCTTTCGGTGATAGCACGCATCTTCGACCCCCTAGGACTTTTAGGTCCATGTGTTATTAGGATGAAGATGCTGATGCAAAGTATGTGGCTGAATAAGGCGTCGTGGGATGAACCATTATCTCCTGAAATTGAAACACTTTGGAGCGATATTGTTACTACTTTGCCATTGTTAAACAGCATTAGAGTTCCTAGGATTGTTATTTGCAATTCTCATGAAAAATTAGAACTGCACATCTTCACAGACGCATCTGAGCGTGCGTATGGTGCCTGCGTTTACGTACGCAGCATCAATGAAAAGGGTGATGTGTTGGTTCGCTTGCTTATAGCAAAAAGTCGGGTTGCGCCAATCAAGCCCACAACCATACCCAGGCTGGAGTTGTGTGGTGCCTTGATCGGTGCTCGCCTATATGATAGGGTCAAGGAGTCACTTCGCTTAAAAATAGATGAGGTGTATTGTTGGACAGACTCAACTATCGTGCTAGGATGGCTACAAATGGTGCCTTCTAGATTACAAACATTCGTGAGAAACCGTGTTGCTGAGATTTCTGAAGCAACCAGTGGTTGCATCTGGAAACATGTTCCAACTGATAAAAATCCAGCAGATTTGGTTTCTCGCGGTGTTGATGTTCGTTCATTGAAAGAAGCTGATATGTGGTGGTCTGGTCCCATCTTTTTAAGAGAAAAACCTTTTATGTGGCCTTCTCAGTCTCAGAAAGTTGAGACCTTACCTGAAACCCGACCTGAAGTATCCTTAAATGTCACTACTAATGACACCAGTGACGTCAACGACCTAATCGATTTTAGTCGTTTTTCAAATTTTTCACGACTGGTGCGTTCAGTAGCTTACGTCCTGCGTTTTGTTAGGCTCTGCAGGAAACAACCTCCTACCACAAAGTTTTTGAGTGAAGAGGAGCTACAGGACTCAGTAAATGTTATTTTGCGGACGTGTCAAGACGAATCCTTCCCGGAATATCAAATTTTGTTAAAAAAGCAGCAACTGCCTAAGAAGAGCCCTCTGTTGAAATTTAACGTCTTCTTAGACAATAATAAAATAATGCGCGTAGGAGGACGTCTTGACAATTCTGAGTTTTGTTATGATAAAAAACACCCAATTCTAATACAGTCCACTCACAATTTCAGTAAATTATTATTTGATTTTGAGCATCGCAAATTAATGCATGCAGGTCCGCAGCTTTTGTTAGGCTCTATAAGAGAAAAGTACTGGCCAATTGGAGGACGGAATTTGGCGAAAGCTTGCTATCGCAAATGTGTTTTATGTACGCGTATGAAAGGCAAAGTTGAACCGCCTATAATGGGTAACTTACCACAGCAGCGTCTGACGCCTGGTGGTTTTCCCTTTGAGACAGTGGGTGTTGATTACGCTGGCCCTATTATGTCTGCCAGTCGACAGGGTCGCGGGTGTAGGTTGGTGAAGGTGTACGTGGCATTATTTATTTGCTTCACCACCAAAGCTGTCCACTTGGAGTTGGTAGGCGATTTAACAAGCGATAATTTTCTATTAGCGTTGTACAGGTTCATTTCTCGAAGAGGAAAACCTGCACAACTGTTTTCCGACAACGGTACCTCGTTTGTTGGGGCGTACAATGAATTATCAAAGTTTCTAAAGGGCAATTGCGATTTCTTAGGTGAAAGGTTGGCTAATGATGGAATTCGATTCCATTTCATACCCGCGTATAGTCCTCATTTTGGCGGTCTTTGGGAGGCAGGTGTTAAGTCCTCTAAGTATCACTTGCAGAGAGTGTTGGGCAATTGTAATTTAACTTTTGAACAGCTTAACACCACTTTAGTACAAATAGAGGCAATACTGAACTCGCGGCCACTTACTCCACTTTCGTCGGATCCTGCTGACTGCACCCCACTTACACCAGGGCATTTCCTCATCGGGCGACCTCTCACGTCCTTACCACAGAGAGATTATCGGCACTGTTCTACGGGCCACCTATCCCGGTTTCAACGGATCGAACAGCTTCGCCAACATTTTTGGGACAGATGGAGCAAAGAGTTTGTCGGCGAGCTGCAGCAACGAGTGAAATGGCGCTCGTGCAAGGATAGCCTGAAGATTAATTCTCTGGTGGTTGTGAAGGAGGATAATCTGCCGCCGTTAAAATGGAAGCTGGGCAGAATTGTTGCTGTCCATCCTGGTGCAGACGGCATCGCTCGTGTAGCGGATATCAAGACTTCTGCTGGCGTCGTTAGAAGATCCTTTGCGAAGATTTGTCCACTGCCTGTCGCATCGTAGTGGTTGAAAGCTCTGCTTTCAACGCCCGGGGGCATGTTCAAGCGCCTGCTCATTTTAATAATGCAAATGCGTCACTAGCTGCAAGTCGAATGCATTTTTGTGCAAGGAAAATAAAATGCTCTCGTATCGAATCATCCTTGTCGTCATCATTTAACTCCCCTTAAATAATTAAAATTCCCATAATCAGTGTCCCTACGGACCTATACAGGGTTTAATATGGAATATACTACTTGTACATGTAACAAAGGAGATTATTCAAAATGGGCCAAAAAAATATGAAAAATATTTATAGTCCCGTAGATTTGAAAATAAATAACGTAGGTAGAAATACACCTGGTTGAATTAAGTATTTAAGAGATTTTGAAATTATTTCACTGATGTCACCAAGGTTATCAGCAGTTTACGTTCAAAATAGTCTATGTTTATTTGCATCATTATAATTAATTGACTTGTACAGTATCAAATCAGCTAATCCCAACTAGATTTTCGTAATTTTTACTTCTCTACTAAAATGTATAAAAAAAGTGTTATAAAATGTATAAATGTGAAAGTAGGTAACTGTAAAAGTAGGTAACTGTGAAAGTAGGTGTCTGTCTGTTACGCTTTCAGGCCTAAACTACTTAACCGATTTTAATGAAATTTGGTACAGAGATGGACTAGAGCTTGGGAAAGGACATAGGCTACCTTTAATTGCAAAAAAAAAGGCTTAAAGGGGTTAGGGGGTAATAGAGAATGAAAGTTGGTCATTGTCGAAGATAATACCAATTTTGTATTTAGGCACTCGATACGAAATAAATAAGAATTTCTTTGCCTAAATCCGTGACGGGTTAGGCAGGGATTTGGTTCCGAGGGCTAATGGATGAAACATGAGTATCCTGGTGACGAGTTGTCAGTCTTTTGCCCACGATGCAGTAACTCACGTCCTACTTAATGGCTTCTAAAGTATGCCTGAGAAGGGTTAGCAGTTGACAAATTGTAAGTGTACAAATAAATTTTTAAATTTTTTAAAAAGCAACACGCTCAATCGTAAGCACTTTAGCATCTCAAAATTCAAAGCATTGCGACGTTTTTTCTTCAGTAACGTTTTGCATAAAACGTGTATAAAGTGGCATCTTATTACGAAACATTTAATTTTACGACACTAGATTAAACGATGAAAAGGACAGTCAAAACTCTTAAGAGACAAGCTGCGAACTTGATATGTTGAAATTTTAAAAGGACTTTCCTTATAGAATTTAATTTAAAAAGTATTTCCCTTTGTATAATTGGAAGCAAGATTTGTATTTGTTATTTACTTTTCTTTTACGAGGCCCATAGAAATGTACACATAAAAACATAAAAACAATATTATACTAAAATGTCATTCAGTATAACAATAATGAATTAAAAAAATAGAGAAAATTACTTCCTGGGAGTTTTCCCGAGGATGTGTGTAGCCGGGAATCTCCTTTGGAAACGAAACTTCATGGCCTCCAGCCAAAAGCTCCATCATATTGGTCTTCAGCATGAACGTCGAAAATGATTTCACTCTGTGGAGATTTAAGGGGACTTGTCTTCTGCCTGATGGACTCGCCCACGTCTTGCATCTCAGTTTATGGTTTGTGGTCTAACGGGTCAGACTTGAAAGCGAGAGGTACCAAGTTCAAACCTCAGTGCCGCCATGTGCCAAAACTTCGTTTTCTGAGTTATGTAGGTATATTAGTTGCTCACTAACCGATGCTTTTACGGTAAAGGAAAACAATTTGAGGAAACCTGCGCTTTTAGGCCACTGAATTTGTAGCCATGGTCCAATCCGGTCAAGTTAAGGTTCCCTGTTAAGGGGCACGGAGGTCAGATGGCATTCGCTCCATTGTCAAGACTCGACCTGCCAAATCCTGGATCATGGTCAAGCGTACCCCGAATAAGAAACGGGACTAAGCGCTAGGAAGAAATATTTGTTTAAGACGGCATTTCTGTAGATTTAAAAAAGATTCCACGCGAAGAAAGTCGCGAACGAAAATCTAGCCCCTTGTAGATACGCGGGGGCATGATGGTATCAAAAATGCGTCATTACTGGAGAGAAAATTCACAATTTTCACCAAGTGTACGTTGCACGAGGACATAATTCATGTATAAGAAAAACAAAAGGCGACCGCAGCTGTGATATATGGGTGCTTTTCTTTCAAGAGCAAGTTGTGAAAAGGAAATTGTTGGCTGAATATTATCCTGAACATGTTTTATTTTCCACTTAAAGTCTTCCTTTGAAAAATAAAATTAAATTCATACAAAAAATCCAGTAGGTAAACCTTCGGTACCATTACTACTGATCTTTCCTATTGTCATAGTTAAAACAAGCTACTACGGTTTTTTTTAAGTGAAAACTTCTTTAGCGGCGTTGAGCACTTTTAGTATGGAATTTGTTAACCTCGCGATGAACTCGCGTCAGATCGTCAGATGTCACGTGACCCTGATCGAAAATGCGTAGGATAGGGTTTTCACCTTTTTTGAAGTGAAAACTTCTTTAGCAGCGTTGTGTATTTTGAAGTATGGGTGGAAACCCGGACGGATGGCAGCCCTGGTAAAATTATCTCTGTGACAGATGTCAACGATGTCAACGATTATTCGCACATAGTGCGCAAATACCGATATACTATTTTACTGAATAGAAAGTTGACAGTTTGGTCGAGTGGAAAAGTTGCCAGACTGTAAGCAACAGGTCGAGGGTTCGAATCCTGAGAGAATAACGGACTCTTTTTGTGTCATTTGTTTTATTCCCATATTAACGCACAACCTTAATGTTCAAGTTTTCACTTCTGCTGGCACTCCCGGAGTGCAACCCGTTGTTTTTTTGTAATGAATGGGTTCGCTCTTGAAGATAATCTAGCTCAGGAGCAAATATGAGCCCGAAAAGACATGCAGGCAGATAATGCGCAAAAGATTATATTTTTAAGGATTTATTTTTATTTTTTTTGTGGTGTCGGATTAAAAAACAAGATTGAACTGAAATTTACTCCTGGGCTAAAACATTATTTGTAAGAAAGTAAGGAAATAATAAATGAGGTGTTAGGTAAGCTACAGATACGAGTACGAACTTAAAAACGAATCCATCAAAACTCAATCAAAACTTATTCTTATTATTAATTACATAATTAATAGCAAATATAATATGATGAAGAACCTACCTTAAAATTAACAAAACTTCTAGGATAAAAAAAATATTAAAAGTAAATTTATCACGCTGCCATATTCAAGGCTACGATTGAAATTTCAGGAATGTTAATTCGCTCGTTTTTATGAGAGAAAAAATATTAATTTTATCCTGAAAGAGACAAAACAAAGGAAGATATACTTTCCGAGCGCGGATGTTTTCATTTTTATATGGCAAATAAATCATTCCACTCTGAAACAATAGCTAGCCAGCGCCGATTACGTAAAGCGAAAACTTGGCTTTGTAAAATAAATCTGTGATGGCGTTAGTACTATTATTTATTCTGTGGTGATGGCTTTCAAAACAATCGGTATTCACAGCAGGCTTCCAAGCGGATTGGTTTATAATATTACTGGCTTTCTGTCCGCGACTTCGTTGGCGTAGAAATATAGCCTTTGTCACCCCCTACTATTAATTTGCTAAAATCACGTCGATCCGTTGAAACCACAAACAACTAAACGATTCGCCTTCAAATTTGTTTACTAAGACTATTCATCGATTCAGTTACCTTCCAAAGCAAGGCTCTAAATTTAAAAGGTCCTTGTAACCTCCTATCTAATCTAAAATACATCTAAACCCATAATTCAAACTCAGTATGACCAAAGAACAAATAAATGGTCAAGATTAAGGTCAAGATTTAACCCATCTTTTAATAAAGAAAAATAATAAAAATGCTTCTGTCATTAAATAATGCAAGGATTGTTGCAAAGAACCTGAATAGCGACTGGTTGAAAATTATACTAATCAATGGCTTTTCAAAAGCAATATAAACGACCTAGCAATAACTTAACATTCAGTTAGCGGTGGCGCTGCTAGTAATGATCTGTCATCAAATGTGTGAAATTCCTTTAGTTCTTAATTTCTCCACCAGCAGGCAGAGTAACTTAAACAGTCCGAATATTCAAAAGGCAAAAAATTAAACCATAAACTGGCAAAAAATACACTTATTTTAGCATCACATAACTTCCCATTATGCAATAAGTGCTTAATGCTTTCGTGACGAAAAGCAAACTGTAGGTAAAATTTACACTTCGCCTAAAGTAAAATGGTCTCTAAGGGCGTATGTTACGGCTCAACGGATCCTTTTTGCTACTCAGAGCAATAACTGCTTGGTGTAATGGATGATACGCAATTTTTTATTCTATTTCTCTTGGAGCACTGAGTCAGTTTAAAGCGTTAGATGCGGGCTTTAATTGGGCAATGAACACTTGCAATCTTACTGCGGTGTGGAGTCCGTGAAAGAGTGGAAAGGAGCTAAGTACGTTAGGTTTTTGTCGTTTCAGCGCATTCAAGTTTTCTTTCCTTAAAGTTTAGGTATTATCAAGTATATGGCGAACTGGACAAACTTTGGTGTCAGAGTTTACAAACTGCCAAATGGCTTTTTTTTAATAATTGTAGTCAATCGATAACAGCTACGACCAACAGCTTAACGTACCCTCCGAAGCACGGAAACAACCCTCCACGCTCACCCACCGCGTTCCCTGTCTCTGTTTACGTGGCTTGACCTTACTGATTGGTTCAGATCAGCAAGCGCCACTGGTCTATGAGCGATTCAAATTTTTTATTAAATTCAAAATGTTTTGTTTTTATTAATTTCAAATTTTGTATTAAATTCTAAATGTTTTGTTTTTATTAAATTCAAATTTTGTATTAAATTCTAAATGTTTTGTCATTTTTCACAAAACGAATTTTCCGGAGAGAAATAACTCACATAATGAATGCATTTCATTAATGATACAAAGTCAAAGTCAAATTGCTTTATTTCATAGAATATTCAGGATATTAAAACATGTCAAAGTTACATTAAAAGATATAAATATATACAAATATATTCGGATTGAAATACATACACCTACGTATTCGTTCTTTTGACTCTACTGACTTTATCTATTCACAAAGGTGCAATTTTCCCCATAGAAAGGATAGGCAAAAAACTTCTAGGGTGAGTTTGTCAAGCGAAGCAATCACATACATATCATATCAAGCATTAAAGCCTTGATAAGTGAAAGTAAATAAAAAAAGTAGATCCATTAGGTTTACTAAGTAAATGGTGTTTGTACAATCATCTTTGAAATTTTTACCTGTTGTAAAAAATGTCGCTAAGAATCTCGAAAATTTAAGAAAAATAAACCAAGCAAACTGCTCGAATATTCTGCTTTAAACCTGCAAGGCCTCTGATGATGGTGTGTTAATATAAATTCTCAATAAAACCAGTAAAACTCATTGCAAAGAGGGCAAAGGTATTTTATTCAACTAAAGCTGAGTTCTTATCATTAAGGCAAGCAACAAGGGTTTTTTTTTTACTTTTCATTTATTTATTTCATGAAAGCATTTTAACAATATGATAAAATTATATAATATGACAACGAAACCCTATCGGGTTTAACATGTGTCGCGTCTGACATTATACTATATTATTATTTTATATATCCACATTACACACAACACAGGGTCAACAGCACGTCATGCTAACTTACTTAGATAAAATAAGCATTACATATAGTTGAAAGTTTCCTTTTCAGTTCTTTACTTTTACCTTTTGATATTCTTCAGTTTCATATATTGTTTAACTATTTAAAAAAAAACTTGTTTAAATTAATACATATATGACTCTTTTTTTAATTCATATTTTATTTTATTTTAAAAAGTAAAATAAAATACAGTTGTTTTGATTGATCAAACACATTTTCGCTTTTACTCTGGAAACAAAAAATGGGGCTTAACCATTTTAGGAAAACCTTTGAAATTAAAACACAAAGAGAATTATTCGTAAAGCGAAATATGTGGATGAAATTTATTGTAATTGAAATGGTTAACATGTCGTACAGATTTATTCCATTACTCATCCTTACCATTTAATTTTTTAATTCATTGTTTCAATAAATATATAAAAAACAGTGAGTGAGCGTAGATATTAAATGGCGCCAATTGATAATTTTTATGTAACTAATATAACTTGGTGGGTAAACTTATTTTTGAATTATATTTTAATTTTTTGCAGGTTGGTACCGTATTTTGTCATATTTCAGAATATATGTATGGATATTTGTTACTGTAAAACTACTGAAAGCATTTGCATGCTACTTTTCCGTCCGCATATTACGGTGACATCTCTTGACCTTTTGTCTGCCTTTAAGGAACTAAAGAAATTTAAGAAATAAAATCAAGTAGCTACTTAGGTTTAAGCTAGAAAAAAAAAACAGTACATAACAGTTTTAGCGAAAGTTTTCCTGCCTTCAAAAGTTTAGAATCCTTTAGTGATTGTGGATGCTTCACGACTCTTAGTACCATTCTGCGGGTTATTAAAAATCTGATTCTAAAATTGTTCCTCCAAATGGAGTCTAAAGTTTTTCCAATTAACATTTCAAGTGCTTCGCTACATTTCCCTGAATTATTAGTAGGTTTCTTTCGTAAAAAGTTAGGAGACTAAATTAATTTATGCAGTTTTGAAATTCGTTTTCTTGTCTTTGACTTGAGTTGTTTATTTACTGTTAGACAAAAGCATAATTAAATTTTAAAGCCTATGTACTTCATTTTGAAACTTGAAGTATAGTTAATTTTCCCGACGCACAAAAGATATACAGGGCTTTAGGTAAATCTCTTTCAACCTCTCGGGTGGTTAATCAGTCTATGAAACTGAACAACTTTCCCCAACTTATAGGTCAAAATACGAAAAAAATGGTTTGAGCTCCCATACAAAATGTGCTACATGCCGATAAAGTTTTTGTGGGAACCCAAATTTTTAATTTCGTATTTTGACCTATTATTGGGGGAAAGTTGTTCAGTTTCATGGACTGATTAACCACCCGAGAGGTTGAAAGAGATTTACCTAAAGCCCTGTATATATTTTTTTTATTTTGAGATGGGTTAACTCTTGACCTCAATCTTGACCACGGTCATAGAGAGGTCGACGACGGAGCGAGTAATCACAGACAATGCCAATTAAGGCACTGGTACTCCCACGCACAGACGAAACACGGATATATCTTACTCTTAATATCCTTACTATTATTATAAACGCGAAAGTTTGTACGTATGGATGTATGGATGTTTGTAACTCTTTCACGCTCAAACGGCTGGACTAATTTTGATAAAATTTAGTATGGGCTTCGTTCCCGTAGGAATTCGGTGAAATTATGTGTCAGCTACCACCCTGGATTAACACATAGGTTACATAATTTTGCCAAATTCCTACGGGAACGAAGTCCCAAGTGAAAATTTGTAATGATAAAAGGACTCATGGATGGATGGATGGATGTTACTCCTTTACGTAAAAACTACTGCACTAATTTAATGAATTTTCGCAGCAAAACAGTTTAGACATGAAAATAATACAGAAGTACCTATATTCCCAGATTCCTACGACAGAGTCGCAAGAGGAAAGCTAGTACGTTTATATTTTATGTTTATGGAGAACGAAAATAAAACAAATATGTTAGTATATGATTAATTATTGAGCGTAAAAAACTTTTTTTTTATGATAAAATGGGTTAACTCTTAACCCCAGTCTTGAACAAGGTCATAGATGAGGTCGACGATGGAGCGAGTTAATCCAGAAAATGCCTATTAAGGCACTGCAGGCCGAGTACGATAGTGACAGAGCCGCGGCAACACCGCGGTCCTATGTCAAAATGTCAACATTGACAACGCTATAGGGCGAACAAGCTTTTGCGCGGGACCCTCGCGCAATCAAAGTAAAGTTTCAGCGTGAGCCGAGCGCGAGTTTGTCGTTATCGTGCTAGAGCTGCTGGTACTCCCACGCACCGACGGAACACAGCAAGCTGTTTAGCGTCGGTCTTCGGTAGGAAGGTGGTCGCGAACCAGACGGCCCTTTGCAAAGCCTACCACACCGCATGAGACCATGGAAAGCTACCTCAGATTCAGAACAAATTGAGGTGTCGCTGCCTGGTTGGATTAATAGGAGGCAGGTCTCATTTATGTTTCCTTAGTCGCCTCTTACGACACCCACGGAAAGAGATGGGGTTGTGTTATTCTCAACCGTACACCACACGGTATAAAAACAATGCAATACAATGTTGCACAATAGAACATCAATAAGGGGCTAATCAAAATGCCACGGCTTCGAGCTGGCAATGTACTGGACAGATTTGGTACAAGAACTTCGAAACCAGCACGGCACAAAATATACATGTCTTATAACAAGGCTGAATGCATCTCTCCCAATGTTTAAATCCGGTCAAAAAAGGGTTTTACAATTTTGACTAGAATATCTGTGTATCTGTGTGTATGTCTGTGGCATCGTAGCTGCTAAACGAATAGACCGATTTTAATGCAGTTTTTTTAAAGCTGACGTAATCGAGATGGTTCATAATCATGTTTGATCAAAATTTGTTCAGCTGTTTAAGAGTTATAAGCGGTGAATGTCGGGGGTTAAGTAAAATTATATTATTCTACTATAATCTTGTTTTCATAGTAATTCTGTAGAAAAAAACGCATTAAATCTGTTTTTGGTTTCAATATGCTATTTATAGAATAAATTAGAAGTTATTTCACTAGTTTTTTGTTGAAGAGCGCCAGCGACTGAGCCAGTCGTGTGGCAATTTCATAAAGCGTACTTCATTAACTGTACATGTCTGTACAATAAGCATCATAGAACGTAATATTTCAATTTTCGTTGTCACAATAACAATATTCCTTTATTTCCTCTATACTCCTGAAGACAAGCAAGGAGCTTGTCAGCAGATAAAAGTCAAAAGTTGACGTTTCTGCCCCGTCACGAGTACTTAACGATAACGATCACAAATAAGACATCAATTTGGAGCGAGGGTCATAACGACAAGGAAACAAATAGATTGTGACATTTTTTGCCTCATCTTTATGTGAGGTTGTCACAACCTGTCAATCGAATTTTGTATCTCGTGGGAAATCAGCCTTTTAGGCTTTTTAGGACATGAGTTCTACAGATCTTCTCTGCTAAATGTAGAAATGAAACAAACACAAAGAACTACGTAGTGCCTATTGGAACCAACTGTGGCTTTGTCAACAAGCATAAAAAATGGGTGTCATTGAAAAAAAAAACCGGCCAAGTGCGAGTCGGACTCGCGCACCGAGGGTTCCGTACAAACCTGTAGGTATATAAGTAAAAGTTCCATTTAATAACTCTACGCGTTCATAAGGAAAGGGGTAGTAAGTTCAAAATTATTAAAAATATATCTATTACCTATATGATGTAACTAAAAATTTACGGTTTTCGCAATTTTCCTTGATTTGTGCTATAAGACGTTGCTTCGTACCAAAGTTCAAGATTCTGAGTTCACGCGAAGTACCCTGTAGGTTTTGATTCCCCTGCGAGTGTCGAAAATTTGCTGAAATTTGCGTCATAAACGGCTGTATCTTTTGATTGCGTTGGTTTGGAAGTTTGGTTTTTTACAGTTCCAAGAAAAAAAAAAGTAAACGCTACACACCTTTGAGCCCACACTAAGGTTTTCCCTTGTGTCCTGAGTCCGTCGGAACACACATAAAGACAAACACAAACACCCATGACCCGAGAACAAACATCTGCTTTTCACACAAATGTTTGCCCCGACTGGGGATCGAACCCAGGACCCGCCGATCAAGAGGCAGCATCACTACCACTCGACCAAACCGGCCGTCAAGTTTCCAAGACACAGGAAACTTGAGTATTTTATATAAATTCCGTACCTCGAAAGGAAAAAATGAAACCCTTATATGATCACTTTGTTGTCCATCTGTCTGTCTGTCAAGACCCTTTTTCTCAGGAACTCGTGGAGGTATCACGCTGGAATTTATATCAAATACTCAGGTTTACTGTTCCTTAGAGCTGTGAAAAAATCAAACTTTTATGCCAACGCAATCAAAAGATACAGCCGTTTAAGCTGCAAATTTCCACATAATTTCGACACTCGCAAGGGAATCAAAACCTACAGGGTACTTCCCGTGAACTCAGAATCTTGTTTGATACGAAGCAACGTCTTATAGCACAAGTAATGGGAAAATTGCGAAGACGGTAAATTAGTTACATCATATAAAAAAAATATTTTTAAAAATATTGAACTTACTACCCCTTTCCTCATGAACGCGTAGAGGTATTAAATTGAAATTCATATCAAATACTCAGGTCTATAATACCTTCAAGCTAGGTGATTTCAGTTTTTTTTTATATCAAAATTTCAAAATGTTAATGACAACCTTAAACTAACTGGCCAGACTTAGTTTAAAAGCGGATTATGTAAAAAATGGTAGGGCAAAAATAAACATTAAAACTGGTAATAGATTAAACAAACTGTATTTGAGCTCCGTTAAAGTTGGAAATCATAAAAATAATTTTATAAATAGCTCTTCAATCAAAGGTTAATAAAAGTTTAATTTTATTGCTCCTTAACATTATGTAACGTAACATTATAAAATGTCTTTAAATGTTATAAATTAAAAAAAAATAACACTTGAGAAAAAAAAAGTTTGTAAGAGCGATGCGAGGGTTTTGCTGTCCTTTCGGATGATCACCTCACCATTATGCAACTTGTTCTATCTGAAAAACCTCACAATTTGTGTCAAACGTGGCATCTAGTGATTCTAGACCCACTGATGCTCTGCCTACCCGTTGGAGATTATGGGTTTAGAGGACTGTTATGTAGGTATATTGTACCTACATAACAGTCCTCTTAACCTGACTCAAAAGAGATACTTAACATATCTAAAGTCTAGACACATGAATAACGATCTTGTACACACATCGCCGTATCTCGATATCCAGGCACTAAATTACTGAATCTAATATAAATTGATACTAACCTGAGTTAATTCTAATTCTGATTAAGATTGACATGTCTAATCAAAGTTTGTCCTAATTAAGTGTACTGTGAAACTGTCTGGGATATTTAGTTAGTATACCAATGAAATACATGATTTTTACACTAGTTCCACTTAGTTTAATATTTTTATGCGATCGGTTTCGAATACATTTATTTAGTTAAAGTAAGATACGCCTGAAGATGATTTAATCGAAACCGGTTCCATCAAGAAGCCACAACACAAAGTATAAACTACATTAGTTAGTATAGTTAGTGATTGATAACATCGGGAAGGTGGTTCTCAGAAGTTCTGCTCTGTTCTAAGATGTAAGACAGCTGATTATTATATCGTTTTGCTGTACAAGAGCTTTTGAGCATATTGAGTATAGTTTCAAGTACGAGTAAAACAGGAATAATGAAATAGATATATACTATTATTAAAATAAAGAGGAAAGATTTGATTGTTTGTTTGCATTGAATAGGCTCCGAAACTCTGGACCGATTTGAAAAATTCTTTCACCATTAGAATTCTACATTATCCGTGATGAATATAGGATACATGATTTTCCAGCATTCCCACGGGAACGAAGTCCCAGGCGGAAAGCTAGTTTTAAATAAAATAAATCAATTACCTCTAAAAGATTCAAAGTGTCTATAAATTGAAATTAGTGTCTGTAATTATCCCGAACCCGTTGTTTCGAAGCCTTTTAGGAGCTTTGATGAAAACGAAAAGAAAATAAAGTTTCTAAGTAAATAATTCAATTACTTAACTTTTGGCTTCATAAAATCAAAACTAATTATTAGAAACCGACATTTTGGATTCATGCCTTAAAAACAAAACCAGTTATTCAATCTCTAAAGTCTTAAGTTTTAAATTTTCTTGTGAATTATGAGAATCATTTTCTATGGCATCATATAGCAGATTTCAAAGGATGACTCCAATTATTACTTTAAAAGCCGCTCCAAGAAAGACCTCTTACGAGCTAGAAAATCTATAGCAATTTGTATATTTTTACAAAGCCTTCAAACGACGATAGTGGGACGTAACACCGGTCGTAAGCCGAGCAAATGACGCCACAATTTTGTAGTACAGTACAGGGTAAAGTTTTAGCGGAGGGCTTTATTGAAAAGTGGGCTTGACCTGAGTGCAGCTAGAGCTTTGAAGTGGCCTATCTGCCACAGTGTTTCGTAATCGCTTAACAGAGTATTATTAGACCTATTTAGCCTGAATTTACATCTGCCTTGCTGAATTTTATAATGTGAAAGAACATTATAATTTAGTTGGTAGGTAATTTGGAGACGATTATATTGATTACTTCGTTCATTATCATTAATTGATATAGCGCTTTTATGTCAAATACAATTATAAAATCAATTCAAACGTTTTGCTTGAAAAATTTACTAGCATCCATTCATCCTCTAAATGTAACTTTGTTCTCTCCTCTAAATGTATGGTGACGATATTTGTAAGGTAAACTAAGCGGACTGGCATACCAAAAGAGAGACCTATGTCCAGCAGTGGACCAACACAGGTTGATGATGATTCTGCTCACAAATTTTCTTATTTACATGGATAAGTATGAAAAAAGTCGCTCATTTGGAGCTACATTGACACAATTGTCATTTTTTGTTATTTTACAGAAAACGATGTCAAAGTTTCCGTAAAGCTTTAAAACAGAAAATACGACTGTTATAAACAGTTATAAAGAATTTATATATATCAAAAAAATACTTCAAATCTAGGGTTTAATAGGGTGTGCATACTGCATACCTGCAGGATATATTTTATTGTTTGTTTTTCATTTAAAAAAAAATGATTATTTGCAAATGTGTCATTGTTCCGCAACATTTTTGTATGATTGTCCTTAGTAATCAGCAAAAAAACTTAATGCATTTATAACAAAATGAAGCGAAATATTAATTTCAATCAACTTTACTGTAAATTTAGACTTAAACAATCTTTTATCCAATCCTTAACAGTAATCAAGGAATTGTGAAAAAAATTGATTTAGACTCTTAACCTGAATTCTTTAGTTGCTTCGTTTTATTTTTTATCCTTACACAGTTACGGCACTTTTCCACCAGAAATTCATAATAATTGGACCAACAATGTCAGAATTGACACAGTTATGCCGTTGTTCCCCTAGAATTTAGGTAAAAAAGGTGTCATAATTCTCGTTACAACGATGTTGCACCAAAACATGTCCTATATGACGATGATAAAACTGTTAAATAGTAATTTTGTATGTATAGTAAAACTAGTTTTTCACTTTTTCATGTTTCCGTGGGAACTTGGAAAATTTTAAGTAACGTATGTATTTTACTGTTGTTTAATATAGTTATTTCAAAGTTTAACCAAAATCCGTAAAGTAGTTTTTCTGAGAAGGAGTAACAAACATCCATCGATCCATCCCTGCAAACTTTTGTATTTAAATATTAGTAACATGATTACGTACTAAAATGATAATCGAGATATCTTCATCCCAACCTCGAATATGTTTTACGACGAATTTTTGCGGAGATATTAAGGTTTTGCAGCAATGCGACGAACGAGAATTATGTAGAATGGTCGTTCCGTGCCGCAGCGCTTCTTAACGACACTTCGGCCTACAAAACTGATGAGTCAAGTTGAACCTAGATCAAATTATTTTTGTCAAATGAATTGAATGGTTTTACGTCAGAATTGCAGGGAATTTTCGTCAACAGGCTTTCTGCCTATCGATTTTTTAAAATATTATAATGTGTTGTTTAAATATGCATATAATTTTAAAGATGTTATAAATGTATAACTGCATTTTAAAAAGTGTTGGCTTTAAGATATTAAAATAGAACTAGAGTTAAAATAGAACTGAATGAATGTAAAATGCCTTTGTGGCGTCAAGTGTTTCTAGAGCTGCTTCGTTCTGCCTAACCTGACAGGAATAAAGATAATGGTTTAAGTGTATGGATGGATGGATACCTAATTATATATAATCGAAAGAGAGGAATTTGAACCTATTTCTAGCAAATTGCGTTCACAAAATAAACGTAGGATTTGGCCTAGATAAAATTAAATATGGTAGGGCCAATGATATAAAAAAAACCCGGTCGCATTTCGGGTATGAATATTTCAAAGTAGCTACCTAAATATTGGGAACGTGAATCAGGTTTCTTATCTGAATGACTTTTTTTTGGGTCGACAAACAAAAAGAAGATAGCCTGAAAGTGATGGAGTGGTGTTTATCTTACACTTAAAGGGAAAGGGCATGTAAAAAAAACACAAATTATACGGCCAAAACCTTAAACCAATTTAGAAGGAAAATTATTTTACACGAAGCCAGTTTACTTCATTATTATGATGATAAATGACATATTAACAATAACCGCTTATAACGCCCAATAAATAAATAGGATATGGAGACCTAGATTAAAATGTATGGGATTAACATGAACTGACCACTTGACTTTTCTATTGCCAATTTATCGTGAGCGTTTCCGTGCTACGTTAAGCTGTCGGTCTTGATTGTTGTGGATTGGCTACAGTCGTTAAACCAGGTGTGGCAGTTTGAAAAACTAAGACAGCAAGGTTAGTCAAGTTCGCCACATGCTTGATTATACCATACACGACAAGTAGGAAGGAAGTAGGTAATAAATATATATTTATACGACAGGTATCTGCTTTAATTCTTTCATTACTCTATTCCATTTGTACGTTCACGTATCTTGTTTGAAAGCAACTGTATTTACATACGCAGCTCTGCTACCGTGAGATGATCCTTCTGAAATATGATTAAGGATAAGCGAAAACGACGCAAACACACAAGAACCTCTGTCAAAGAATTTCAATAATACATTTTGAAATATAGCATTTTACTTAGCAGTCTTTTCGTGAGTCTATGAAAATAATATACTTCAAATATAAGTATATTTACAGTTCATTTTATTCGCGTCTTCAAGCAAGGATGCTTTCATCAAATGTAAGAATTTTTATTATTTTTACTTAATGCAATTTTTTTGTCAGTTTCTATGATACATTAATTAGATATTTGCGAAAGATAAAATATATATTTAAGTATTCCTTATTACAGGGCTCCGATTCTGTAACTTCAGTTGTGTGTCGATGGAATGGTCGCCATCCGTCGCCATCCGCCATGGCGAAATTGAGAATGACGACTGAATTTTCAGTTGCTAGGTAGTTTGCAACTTTAAGTTCTGTTGACGGTGGCGCTGCTGGTCGGGGGATAAAGTATATGAAAATTAAATAGTTTATGTTAAATAGGTTTAGTACATTTTGATATTGTTAATTTTTTTTTTGTTTGCATATTATTTGTAACTATGTGTATGGTGTGGAGACAATAAATTATTTCTATTCTATTCTATTCTATAGTTCTCAATTTTGCCACCTAAACGTATAAAATGGCATATATCGACACACACGACTTAAGTTACAGAATCGGAGCCCAGGTTAGAACATACCTATAATGACAGTACTCAAAACTATGAATGATCTCTATACTACCTTTGCGTTGGGCTTGCAAAAGACTTGAGTTTTTTTTTTTCATATTTATTTATTACAGCTTACTTTAAACATGTGGTCCTTACTTTTTCTAATACAGGTATTATTGACTAAAAACTAATAACAAGCTTCCACTTCAAGTTTTATTTCTTTATTTTTGTAGTTAATATTTTAATATTTTTATTTTATAGTCTTTCCGCAAATGCTGAAACTATTTGGCACCGAGGAGATTTTTTGGACTAACTTGTCCATGGGGAACGAAATTCTGCTCGGTGCCAAATACTATTTTCCCTATACTACGGCCAATAGTGCGATTTCGGGAAATGTGTCACAAATTGCAGGGTTTATAATAATAGCATTAACAGTATTCTAATAAAAAATAACATTTTAAACTTAGCACCTTGCAGCCATTACAGATAGTAAGCCAAATAAATAAATTCAATCAAAAAATACTTATGTCAAAATTAAATACTTATATTAAGGTCTTAAATCCTAAATTCACTAATCGCACGTCCTATTTACAAGTTAAATAACCCGCCTTGTGCCGTACCAGACGCAAAGGTGCCCAATGCCCATCACACTCGCCGCGTTTCCGCGTTGAATAGCAATTGACAACCTTTGCGCCAACAAATTATCTATTATTAAAACATAAGATAACTCACAGTCAAAACTTGTTTATGTGTGTATAAAATATTTATTTGTGTATATATACGTGTTATATATTTAAGTGTAGTTGTATTTAAATGTAGTTTTTAGGGTTCTGTACCTCGAAAGGAAAAAACGGAACCCTTATAGGATCATTTTGTTGTCCGTCTGTATGTCAAGACCCTTTTTGTCAGGAAAACGTGGAGGTATCAAGCTGGAATTTATATCAAATACTCACATCTACTGTCCCTTAGAGCTGTAAAAAATTAAAATTCTAAGCTAACGCAATCAAAAGATACAGCCGTTTATGCCGCAAATTTTCAACACTCGCAAGGGAATCAAAACCTACAGGGTACTTCCCGTGAACTCAGAATCTTGAAATTTGGTACGAAGCAACGTCTTATAGCACAGATAAAAAAAAATTCGAAAACCGTGAATTTTTAGTTACATCATTATAATAAAAATATGTTTAATAATTTTAAACTTACTACCCCTTTCCTCATGAACGCGTAGAGGGTAGAGGTATTAAATTGAACTTTTACTTTTATACCTACAAGTTTGTACGGGACACTCGGTGCGCGAGTCTGACTCGCACTTGGCCGGTTTTTTTCGATTTATCTGTATATATTTATATTTGTAATTTGTCCTGTGTACAATAAACTGTTAAATAAACTTCTGAAGTTAGTAGTCTGGAATTAATAGCCTGGCCAGTATTTTTAAAACTTAGTTTCTCTTCAGTTAAATCCATTCAAGCGCAGGTTAGAGCAAGATCCTCTTATTAAATACTAAACATTTTACCTGTAAAACGCAAAATTCTGTAAACCGTAACTCGGATTTCCACAAATTTAAGCAGCAAATAATGTTAAACATTCAAAATATCTTCTTCGAAATTTATGTCAGGTATCTCATCCTTAGGTTTCATTATTCTATTGGTAATAGAAAAGTAGGTATCGACCTATTATAAAGAGTATTATACGGCCATTTTGACGCTGTTAACTAGGTTACACGGAAATTTTATTAATAATTTAATCGAAACAGAGTCCAAACCATTAATCAATCAATATAATATTTATAACGAAAAAATGTTTCTACCTACCTATGTCCCTTATAGACTCAAAAACTACTGAACGGATTTTAATAAAGTTTTCGCATATGGACGGAGTGAATCAAGAGGAAGGTTTATGTGAATAATAAATACCCGAATTCTTACGGGAACGAAGTTACGGGCTGGAAGCTAGTTATTAATATTTATATGTATATATTAAAATTTGAGCTTTAATTTTGGATTATCCCTGTTATAACTAGGTCTTATAAACAAAACAAAAGGATTAACTTCAACAATAACTTGGGAAGGTCTCCTTAAAATATGCACTTATTTAAATTTATTACCGACGCACCTACTTACGAGATAAAAGCTTTTTGGCTTAACAAGGGCCGCAGATATATGAGTTTTACTCACAAGATTTATATTATATGTGTCACACAACGTTACAAATCTAGTAAAACTCATTTTGTTTCCTCCTGTAGATAAAACTTATTTTGTCTTAACGTTAAATGATTGTAAACTATGTTAATGCATTTGATTTTCAGTCGCAAAGGGAAACGTCGGGCATTTATTTTCTATTTTTATTTCAATTAATAAATTTAACATCAACGTCGTCGAGAACATCATGTTTCATCTAAAAACCTTTTGAATTTATATGTCAAACGTGGCATCAAGTGGTTCTAAAACCACTGATGCTCTGCCTACCCGATAGGGATTTTAGGCTTGAGCGTATGTGTGTATGTGTCGTCAAGAAGACACTACGAAACCGCTGTCTTGGTGTCTGATTCTTTAGTCTGAATCTAGCCCTGAAAAAATAAAAAAAATAGTCTTTACGTTGCACTTAATAGTGATAAAATAATGATTGCTATTTTAGGAGGTAGTATATTGTTGAAAATTACCAATAATTTTGTACTTACCTTCAGCAGTGAAAATTTTTTTAAAAAAATTTGAACATTCTTCATCTTCTGCCACTTTTTTGTACCTATCCATAAAACGTTCTTCCATTTTCCAGCTAGCTTCTCCTGAAATTTCTTCATCTGCGCTCATTTTATTCCTTTCCATACAATAAGCCGATAATCAATATTCAACAATCAATAGGGTGTATTGCAGCTATATTTTACCAACCATCAATCAACTGTAAGGCCTGATTGGAACCTTTTATGCGTTAATTCCAACCGTCTATCGTTCCTTTACTCTCAATACGAGCAATTAAGAGATTTGCCTCTGAGTGGTATGGGCCGGGAGTATGAAAGGTATTCAGGTAAACCATTACTCTTGAAAAGCTTGCTAATTCATTCACCCTCAGAGGATATCTTTCAGAGGAGTTGTGAAGGGCCCTCCTTCACAAAAGAAGCTTTAGTAACAGTGTAAGCTATGCCTGAGACATTTTCGTGAATAGTTTTAGCAATATGACTTGCATTTCTCATATACCTATAAATAAATTAAGTTAAGAATTAAACAATTGTTTTTAAACCCTCGACCCAACATTTTTATCCTTACTAATATTAGAAATGTATACGTGTGTTTATTTGTGTGTCCTTCCTTCATGTCTAAACGGAACAATGAATCGACTTGATTTTATGTACACAGGTAGTTGGAAGACTAGAGAGTGGTTTTTGCTACTTTTTCACTGTAACAAAATCGCGGGCTGAAAGCTAGTCTCCCATATAATATATGTACCGAACATTGTAAAGTAAATTTTTGGGAAAGTATTTCAATATTTATTTCGAAAAGACGACACTTTTAAACAACAAATGTTACTCTAACTTTTATATAAATTAGGTATTCAGTAACTGGATACATCTCTGTTGAACAACCCAGAAATTAAGTAAGTAGGTACCTACGCGAGTACATGGTTTTCCTCTTCACTTGTCGCTTAACCTTTGATGAGTAAAACGATTCATTCTAAATATGTCCTTAAGAAGACTTTTCACTTAGCGAATATTAATATAATTGATTCATTTTATTTCACAAGGAACCATAAATATTTTCTTCCTGGTTTTGAGGGATCCACTTGCGAAATTTCAGCTTGAAATGTTGTAATTTTCCTTTTTATACTACAAACGGCACGGCACAGCAGAATTTGTATTACCATTGCCCCCTATATTCCTGGCTTCTAGTATCGCTAGTGCTGACGAGGCAATGGTAATACAATTTTGCCGTGCCGATATCGAATTATAAAAAGGCCATATGTGTGTGTGTGTGTGTGTGTGTGTGCCTGTATTCCACCAGCTAAACCATTGTTTCTGGATACGTGAAAAAGTTCTCGGTAGCAGCATCTATAACTGATACGGCTAGGTAGGCTTTCACCGTACCGAGTATTAGTAGACTATGTTATGAAATGTACTTGTTCGACTGCGGAACCCCACACTGCGCGTGACTCGACACGCTCTTGGCAGGATTATTTTTATTATTTGAGGAAGTACATATTAATACTAAATCTTAAGATTCGTTTTCTTTGTAGAATTTTCTCATACACTCAAATAATCTTAGCTTGAAACTATGGATTACCGTAAGAGAACATCGCACTTAAAAGAAAGAGTAGCAAATAATTTACATAAAACGAATAAAAGGTACTGGCATGTACTGGGCTTCTATTTTACTAATATGACAGTTTTATCTATTTAGGTGGTAAAATTCAGAACTATCGGAACTTTATACCAGTGTTTTGTCCATAGCAGAATACCAGTGTTTTGTCCTTTGGACAAAGCTTATGCTGAGCTATGGCCTTTTTGTTGCATTCTGACACACACACAACACTAGAATAACTCTGTAACCTTTAATGTGTATTTGTACTTTTGACTGTTTTGAATGTTGTGTGTGTGTTTTAAAGCAATGAATAAATTCTTTATATAACTTATCTTTATCTATACACTAACTTGATGGCAACCGCCCTGGCTAGCGATTCTGTAAAAATCAGTCATTGTCATTACACCGAAACCCTATCGACACTCTACCGGCATTATGAGATCAGTGGTCTCACAGTGCCGTCCAAATGATTATCGTTGCAATCTCAATCGTCTCTCAATAGTTTGAGAAAATGGTGACGATTTCCAGCCAGAGTCACGTTATTCAGAGACAATACGTAAAAATTTTCGAAACGTCAATGCCACTCAGAAGTAATCACTGTCAGTGACTTGCCATGATGTAATTAGCATCTGGGGGCTCGGTAGTGCGTCCTTCCCAAGTAGAGCAAAAACAAACAAAAAAGGCATAAAAAAAAACAATTTTTTCTCGGAGCCCATTCAGGACATTTTCGAAGTGCGAATGTAACGTTAACCACTTCAATAAATTTTATATGGGTTAAGTGTTCGTAAGTACCTGTCAAAAAACTATCACACACCGTGTTGAACTCGACTGTCTAGTATCGAACTTCATTTTTTAAGTATCACTGAATAGCTTTTAAAAATATCTGTAACAGTTCAGTTTGTTGCCTGGAAGAAATAAATCAAAACGGCTGATTAATGGAGTCTTTGATATACTTATATTTTTTGGCGTACAATAAAAATTATATTGTGTTGTATTGGGGCTAACTGTTTTAGAAAATATAACTTATTTTATAACTCAAAAAAACGTATGTAAAAAAAGTTCCTTGTTACACTCTGAACCATTTCATTGAGTATTAAAATAAATATTAATGCAAAACATGATAAATCTCACTTCATCTGATTTTCGTATTTTGAGCTGCTATTCTTATTTCTAATTGGAAAAATAGAAGTGTATTTAAATAAGTAATTTAATGTTACAGCAGAAAAATTTAAGAAATATATACTTAGGAGATTTTATAGTTTTCCTAAGGGATTATCTTTTGTATTGCGCACTGCCAAGGAATGGAATTTTCTGCCGGCGTCTGTATTTTTGAGCTCATACAACCCGAATATCTTTAAAGTACGAGTGAATAGGCTTCTTCTGAGTGAGTTCGCTACATCCTCGACCACATCTTTGCCCTGAGCTAGATTGTAGTCAAGAGCGAACCCATTCTTAATAAAAAAAAACAACGGGTTGCACTCCGGGAGTGCCGGCAGAAGTGAAAACTTGAACATTAACGTAGTGCATTAATATTTTATTTAATTTTTTCTATGCTGACACCGGATGAAATCTTGACTTTTGTAGTTTTAATTTCCTATATTTATTCTCCGCCTTACGAATTTTCGATCAGGGTCACGTGTCAGTCACGTGTCCTGATGCGAGTTTAACATTTTCACCCATACTTCAAACTGCACAACGCCGCTAAAGAAGTTTTCACTTCAAAAATTATATCCCACAACCTTCTTTAGTTGAGAAACGCAGTGCGAGCATGTTGCGAGACTTGCTTCTTTTTACATGTTTTTCAATTGGATAGTATTTAAATTTTCAGAATTTCAATTTCTTTATTATTGTTATATATCTAACATAAAATGTACCGAAAGCTTTTAAAAACCAGGTCAGAAATAAGTAAAAGCTTGGAAACAGGCTTCAAATATTGTACTTTTGAACGGATTACGGGTATCAGCTGCTGCAGGTCAGTCTTTTTAGTTTTTATCACAAAAATTGCTCTTTTAATTTTTTAGTCTTTATCTTTACAAAATCACGAATTACTCGTGGTTCACGCTTATCTCTTTGCCCTCATAACCTGTGTGACGCTTGAGAAAAACATAATATTATGTTTTTTGGAAAACACAGCAAAAAAATAGGTGGTGCATCGCATTTCTTATATTTGAATTCTTGAAGAAGTGATGACCACTTAGCGTTTATCTGTTTCATACCTAACTACGACGAGAGTCTTAGCTGACCAGTGACAATCTGACCCAGCTGGCTTACATATTGGAAATAGCTCAGCATGCTGTAAATTATTTATATGAATTACTTTTATAAATTGCAACTTTTATTCCAGGTGTGAGCCGAGGGTTTAAAATTGTAAATAGGGACAAGAATTGAATCTGCACATCAGGCAAGGAGAGGCCATTCAAAAAGTTGTTTTTTTTCATGAAAATGAAATAATTATCGGAATATCTACAAAAAGTACGATTGAGCATAGTTTTGCAGTAGTAATTTAATAATGATTCCTAATCTAATAAATTCCAAACATGCAAAGCATAAGGATTATTCGTTTTTCTATTCCTTTCACCCAGTAGTTAAGTATTCTGAATGTTATCTGCCCTTATATTTACAATCAATGGAAACCTGCATACATTGCTGGTTGCTGTTCGGGGACTGTATACGATACCTAAAACACTGTGTATGTGTAGTGTATACTACATAATCTCATTCCATACTCTATTTGACTATTCCAGAGCTTTTATACAAACAATCCCTGGGGATTCTAGACAGTAACTGATTTCATAATCTTGGTTTCATAAATTATAAATAAATAAAACGCCATACACTCAAAGGCCCACATTAAGGTTTTCTCTTGTGTCGTGGGTCCCTTGGAACCCCTATAAAGACAGACACAAACACCCACGACCCGACAGTAAACATCTGCTTTTAACACAAATATTTGCCCCAACTGGGATTCGAACCCAGGACCCGTCGATCAAGAGGCAGTGCCACTACCACTCGACCAAACCGGCCGTCAATTGCTAGTAACATTATGGTAACATTATACAACCTTAATGCAATCTTACTGTTCAGCAAGTACTTGTAACTTCGTTCTTACTTCTGTAGAAACTCCAGAAAATAAAATTTTCTAAAACATAAAATTCCAAAATAGAGTCAGAGATGTTTCGGCTTTTACCATCCCATAAGTACCACTTTTCAACCGACTTAAAAAAAGGAGGAAGTTCTCAATACGACTAAGTTTTTTAGGGTTCCGTACCCAAAGGGAAAAAACGGGACCCTATTACTAAGCCTCCGCTGTCCGTCCGTCCGTTCGTTCGTCTGTCACCAGGCTGTATCTCGTGAACCGTGATAGTTAGACAGCTGAAATTTTCACAGATGATGTTTTTTCATTGGCCCTATAACAACAAAATTTGTTGTTTTTAGTATTTAATACTAAAAACCAGAATAAAATAAATATTTAAGGGGGCTCCCATACAAAAAAAGTGATTTTTTTGCTCATTTTATAGAAAGTCTGTCTGAGGCTGTATCTCATGAACCGTGACAGTTAGACTGTTGAAGTTTTTACAGATGATGTATTTCGGTTGCTGCTATAACAACAATTACTAAAAACTAGAATAAATTAAATATTTAAGGGGGCTCCCATATAACAAACGTGATTTTTTTTGCCGCTTTTATAGAGATAATGGTGTTTATAGAGTCCGACTCGCACTTGGCCGGTTTTATAAGTAATAGTACGGAACCCTTCGTGCGCGAGTCCGACTTGCACTTGACTAGTTTTTATTTAATGTTTGTTCTTCGAAAAAAATATACTCCTTTTCGAAAATTACTAGTACTTTTTTTTTTTACAAAAACAAAAATGACTTACAAACTAAAACGGCATCAAAATAATTAGTGACGTTTTGGTTTGTGGTAATTTGCTAATAGGCATTGTAGTCCGCGGAAAATACGATAACTGAAGAAATAAATCATGTAATTTTAAAATATTCGAAGTTCCACAGTAGCACGTTTATGCTACGGTACCCCACACGTCATCTTCCTCTGATGAAGAACTCCATCTCGACCATTAAACTTTATCCACTTGTCCTGCAAGTAGCTTTCAACCAGGCGCTACAGGTAGGAAGGTACCTGATGGTAAACCAGTACCTCCCTTATCGTCCTCCAGGGTAACGAGTTAAAGGCGTTGTTGATATGAAGACTTGCCGCAATCGCGTCCACGTCGAGCGTGACTGTCGGAAACCGAACTGGTCATTCGACAGGTCGGGGCCGACGCTCCACAAGTGCGTGCTGAACCAGAGGAAATAATTCTTTCGAATAGTTTTCCGGCCTCGTCCAGCAGGCAAATGGGTCGGTATGCAGAAGAGAATCTGCAGACCTGCCCTATTTCCTCAAGAACACCAATCGTGCTTCTTTTCAGCCAGTGAGAACCTAACCTAACCGAAGTTTAATTTCATTTAATATACAAAAACAAGAATTGATCTAAAGACCAAACAAGCAAGCAATTTTTCATCAATGGTGTTCCTTAGAGATTTTAAAATTTCCTCTTTTCTCGTATCCATTAACATTTCAGAGTTTTATACTGGGTACATCATAGACATAGAAATAAGTTGAATACCACTTTCTAAACCAAAAGTCCTCAATGACCTGTAATTCTATACAAAGTATATATGTCGCAGTAAGATAGATAAAGCCGTAATATAGTTATATCCCTAGGGATATAATTATATACCGTAACATAGTTATACGATAGCGATTCTTTACTATCTCACTAGGAATATAGTTATGAAACCGTCGGAGTTTAGTGATATATTTATATTACTAGATTAAGTTCAGTGTTATAGATATATTAGGGTTGGTTAAACTTGATTAGGCTTAGTGAAATAGAAGAAATCTACCATATATAATTAATAAAACAAAATTTTATTGGTTTTATCTTTATTAATAAATCAACTTTATGTATCCTGCAGTTAGTTACATGTATAGAGGTCAGTGAAGTTTCGAAAGATTTGTTGTAAAGTAGTCATAGACATAGAAAAAATAACTGTGAATGTCGTAGACATCTTCATGTCAGTGGTGCATTAACATGACTTCAACTTATTTCTATGTTTATGAAATGGAATAATACTTATATGGCAATGACCTATCATACAACTTATACCAAGTCAGAGGTTCATTGAGAAATCATTGAGAAACGATCGGTTGACATAGACAATGGATTTTGAACGATAAGTTTTCCATTTGGAAGTCATTAAGGTGTTCATTCAGCTTACACTCCACTGACACACTTCTGAGACACAACTTTAACCCTATCGAAACTCAACTGAAACCCTATCGACATCCAACTGGAGTTACAGAATCGAGGCCCTGACCAGCAGCTACCTACCTAGCAACTTAACATTCAATTAACAATGGCAACCCCAGTCAAGGTTCCTATCATCAAATGTATGAGATTTAGAAAGTTCTAAATTTTATCACCTGAATGGACGAAATGGTAACCATTATCATTCCGATGCTATTGAGACGTCATTCGTTAATGGAACAGCCACCCAGGACAAGAATTATGATAAATATTCTAATAGGTCGAAGTTATTTCGTGGATCATTCATTACATTTCCCAAGAGACGTCAAGTTCATGAATACAAATATTTATCTCACACTCCTGGGAATTTTCCTAAAAATCTTCCACGAAATAAGTCTGTTGTGGAAATATATTTTCGAAGAAAAATGTACCTAGTGCCTGTTATTAGGAAACCATTTTGTATAATTCTTTAATGTTATAAATAAAATATTCATAAGCATGTTTTTGGAAACAAATTCCTATAGAATCCCTACTTATGATTCGACAGTTCAATTATATTATTTTACTAATACATTACACAAAAACCGCAATTAATATCTTAGTATACATATCTGTCTGTCTGTATGCTTACATCATACAGACAGACAGACGTGCATACGTGTATATTATGTGTGACATTATTATGACTGTATTTCGATAACTTTTCCCACATTACCATAATCGGGGAAAGACTCTTTTATTTTGCTACTCTTTTTAAAAACAAGATTGAGAAAGGTTACTTAAAAATTTTCGTTACTTTAGTGAAATTAAGAAACATACCAATAAGTCATATCTCCTCCTTTTCAAATGAATAAATAAGGTGAGTCGCGCAAGAGAAATTATTAGAATGTATCTGCTCGCATAAATCAAGGGAAAAGTCTCTTAGTAAACAACATGTAGCACTGTAGCATCCTTGAAGCCTCATTTCAAATGTGGCTCTCCTAATGTACATATTTACTACTGCCTAATGTGCCAATGTATCTGGTTCAAGGATATTACGCGTAAAAGGTAAGTACGGGACAGATTAGGACTGAGCAAATTTGTGCTCCATATTTTACTTGCTTTGCTGCACGTGGTTTTTTTAATGGCCATTAAGTACAACATTAAATGATGAGTAGATTCATTCGATGATCGTTTAGACGTATTTATGGGTTACAATAAATCACTGCCTAAGTATCACAAATTGACAACTTTTTACAAAAATAAATTTGGTTTTATACATCATATTTATATGGGGTGAGTAAATTGTTAGTGAAACTTTAGGGGGTCATTTTCCAAAATGAAATGTGTTAGAGCTGACAGTTTTTTTCTTCATATTCCAAAGGACATGGAGAAAGTTTTCAGTTTAGTGGGCTGATTCACATCCTCTTTTCGCCAACTAATTTTATATACCTGTACAGTAATAATACAGTTGTTTTATCTAAAAGATGTAAGTTAAATTAAGTTCAAAGTTATACAGGGCTTTAAGTATCTCTCTTTCAACCTCTTGGGTGGTAAATCAGTCCATGAAACTGAACAACTAAAATTTTGATCTCCTATGCAAAATGCGCTACATGCTGATGAAGTTTGTATGGGAACTCAAATTTTTTTTTTCGTATTTTGACCTATGTTCTTTGGAGCAGTTGTTCAGTTTCATGGATTGATTAACCACCCGAGAGGTTGAAAGAGAGATACCTAAGCCCTTTATATTTAGTAGAAACGTGGTTAAGTGTAGCATGTATGTATTTATTCTTTATTTTCCCTGAGAATAAGTTACACAAGACACGGTATGAGAGAAACACTTCAAAGGCGGTGCTCTCCATAGAGACTCTTTATGTATCCTAATCAGAGTGTGTAAATTGTAGCTTTTATTAATATAACGTTAAATACATCTCTTTTATAAATAATTTCACCTAATGAGAAAGAGATACTATACTAGAATGTAATCAGCTTTCAACTTTCTTAACACAAGAAGCAGAAACACAAAGAATTGGTAATCAGTGAAAGAGGTTCATTATTTTATGAAACTGAAGATAGAAATACCATCTTCGTGTTATTAATTAAGTAAATTGATTTGACCCATCTAAAGGAAAATGTTACTTTCTCTATTATTTGTAAGATGAAATAAACAAATACTGGCGACCGAGTGGCGTGGGCAACACGCTCGTCTTCTTCGGGGTTTGCTAATGCAGGTTCCATAGGTAGCTTGTAGCCCAGGGGCTGTCGCTGATCTCAACCGATCAGTGAGGTTAAGCAACTTACACAAAGGCTGGGAACCTGATGGGTGACTAAAGTGGCAATTTGTCACGTGCTTCGGAGGGCACGTTAAGCTGTCGGTCCTGGCTGTTATCGATTGATCGTTAAAGTCAGAGGCCATTGTGCGGTTTGAAAACTCTCACACTAAGGAATAGCCAAGTTCGCCAAATACTTGACTATACCTACACGATAAGAAGAAGAAGATAGGTGTTGGTTGTATGTACTTAAATTCAAAATTACATCAGACAAACTTAGGAAACTTTAATGAGAAAATACATGAACACTCATGACTCAAGAAAAAATATCTGCTTTTTACACAATTTTTTTCCAGACCGGGAATCGATATCGATGGAACCCGTCATTCAAGAGGCAACGTCACTAATACCACTCGACCAAACCGGCCGTTCTCTAGAACTTGAACCCATTTAAAAAAGTTAAAAATAATAACGTTACATACATACATACATAAACTCACGCCCATAATCCCTAACGGGTAGAACCATTAGATGCCACGTTTGACACGAATTGTGAGGGATAACAGATGGAACAAGTTGCATAGTGGTGAGGTGGTCTCGCCCATTATACAGCAAAACCCACGCATCCCTCTTACAGACTTTTACTGTATACCTGGGAAGAGCAGATAGCTGGCACATTCAAAGTTTTTATTTTACTCCCAGTCTAGCATGGAAGTCAATACTTACTAATTACTAACCTACATTAATACCAGTTTGTAACCTACACAATTATGACATCTGTGTTACATGAAAACTACGTTAAGGTTTACAAGTCACGCAATCCCTACTAATAATTGACAAAACCCTTTTAAACCTACAAAGTAATATTATGACAAAGTTACCTATGAAATGAAATAGTAAAAGCAATCTATATGCAGATATACGGAACACATCTAGAGTAGGAAAGCAATGAATATTTGACTATTCGAGCCTATTTTCAGAGAGGACGGCTAATATTCAAATGAAGTGGCTATTCGAGCCTCGGGCGCAGGACCCACACTATTTATAATGTTACATGCCCTATGCCCTAGACCTGTAAGTAATTCAACGTTTTACTTTAACGGCGCTATTCATTCTGCTTCTTTTTTTATCGTGTAGGTATAGTTAAGTGTATGGCGAATTTGGCTAACCTTGGTGTCAGAGTTTTTAAACCACACAATGGGCACTGACTTGGTTTTAACAGCCGGGACCAACAGCTTAACGTGCCCTCCGAAGCACGGAAACGCTCGTGATAAATTGCTACTTTAGTCTTCTGTCAGGTTCCCTGCCTCTGTGTACGTTGCTTAACCTCACTGATCGGTCGAGATCAGCGAGCGCCACTGGGCTATGAGCGCTTTAATTCTCCTTTAGCTAGAACATTTTTTTTTTTTAATTTCTGTAAGACTTCCCAATCGCTAACGTTCACAGTGTTGCCTACGAAATAAAAATAAAACGTTTTCAAAGGTTTCCTCTCTTGCTTTTGAAGTTTAAATACTTTTGATGTAATTAAAATAATAGTTATAAGTTCACATAGGAATTTGCATGGATTGCACAAGTTACTTAATGCTTTTCTGTGAAAGATGGAAGAAAAAACAAATTGCGAGGTGTCAGTTTACTATAGAAAAAAATATTTAAAAAAAGGATAGATCAAGTATTCCTTAGAATTTTGCAATAGGTTAAAAGAGACCAAGTTTTCAGCAAAGGAGGCAGCCATTCTCGATCCCTTAAGAAAATAACTTTCAAGTTTTACTGTGCGTTCAAAGCTAAGCCTACCGAGTATAGATCTCTTCTCTCTGAATTCTGATGTGGCTAAGTCAAAGCTATACATTTGATTTATCGTTCAGATCCGTTCCCACTAACATTTGAATAAATCCGACCACGTCAAGAGTCATATGTTCTAATCTTGCCAAGAATTCTCAGCAAAATGTTCTTCATATCAGAGTTTTGTTTTATCTTATTTTGGTTGTATGGCAGCATCTGTGCTGGATTTAGACTGTATTATCATATTTTATAAAGGCTAGGCAGATTTTTGGTCACTTAACTTTTTATTTAATAGGCACAAAAACAATACAATAAGTAAAAATTATTAGCTAGTTCCAGTGATTATTTACGAATGGGTTTATACCTAACAACACATCTTATAAATTAATTTTCAAGTACGGGCAGAGATTCAAAAAAACAAGTAAATATACAAATAAGTTAATTTTTACTGGATGTCCTAATAATTTTTATTTTTATTGTTGTATGGAATTACTTATAAATTACGACTTATATTTATATCAGGCGTACTTACTGTCCAACTAACGCGACCACTTGTCTCAATCTATAGTTTTTCTAAGAAGTTATGAGCGATTAAATGTCTGAAAAAAGTAAATTTTTAGGGTAAACTGTGACCTCTGCCTAAGTACATTATTTTAATAATGTTATGTTTCTAACATTTATAATTTTCTCTTGAGCAAAGAATACCGACAACATATTGCGGAAAAAATGAGCTTGCTACCCTTACAGGATATTACTCCAGTAAGTAGGTCTCTAAGGTATCCTTTCGGTTCTCATTTTCTTGAGTCGGCCTAGTCATAACGCCTCATGAGCTAACCATACTATAGCTTCTACAGCAAAGTGATTACTAATTCTATCTCAATACTCTAGATGTTAAAAAACATAAAAGTATGTTAGAACCACTGCATTCATAAACATAACCTATCGAAACATGCTTACAAAACTCCTCTTTTATGAAGAAAAAGGCTGTAAAATTTTAAATCCCGGGAAATATATTATTCCTGGGAAATATAATATGCTATGTAAAAAGCAGTTTTTGTTTTTGTGTATGTTCCAAGAGACAAATGACATGATAGAATACCCTAATGTAGGCTATTAAGTGTGTAGCGTTTTTTTGATTAAATATTAATAATAATCAAACCAACCAAAGTATCTTGTGGGGTTGGCTATTAGTGTTTATGTTTTTGAAGTTTGAAATTATAATTATATTATGTTTAATTAATAAATTATTATTATAATTTAAGATAAATGTGTAAGCTGTTGTTATCTCAAACAAAAATAAGATAAAACCAAAATCTGTCACGGTCTTGTAATATATTTACCACGAAATAATCTATTACTCTCTTTGTCACATAAATCACGAGCGAGGTAGAAGAACTAATTTTTAATAAAGTAAAATTTTCATAAATCATAAGTAACAAAACATAACTTTTTCACGTAAATGAAAAAGCTCAATAATGATAAGAAAGTTTTTATTATTAGTTTTTAACGGTAATATTAGGTATTCTAAAAAATTAAAGGATAAATATCAAAGAAGTTCATATTTATGTTTATCACAAAATAAATAGAACATTTGAAAATATGAAATTTCGTTGACAAAATTAAAAAAATATTAAATGAAATGAAACTCAAAAGAAATATGTTCATTTATAACTCTATTTTTTATGTCTCTATTTTTACTTTCATATCTGTACTTATTTGTAACTAGTGTTTTTATTAGCTTTACTCTACTGATCAATAGTATGGGTTCTAAGACGATAGCGACATGATTTTGATAATTTTAAGAGGTCAGAAAATGGAAGTCGTCCTATGGTCTCATGTGGTGTGGTAGGCTCTGTAAAGGGCCGTCTGGTTCGCGACCTACCGAAGTCCGACGCCAAACAGCTTGCTGTGTTCCGTCGGTGTGTGGGAGTACCAGTGCCTTTATAGGCATTTTCTGGGTTAACTCGCTCCATCGTCGACCTCATCTTTGACCTTTATGGTCAAGATAGAGATCAAGAGTTAACCCATGTTACAATAAAAAAATAAAATAAAAAAATAAAGTCCTCTTAAGCCATGTGTAAAAAATATTTGATTTAAACCATAACATGTTAACGAAGTAATATCCGCCATTATAAAAACATCAAAAACATTTAGAAATAAAATGAGAAAAGTTACTACCAAGAAAATACGACCAACATTGCCTATGTCAGAAAAAATAAACTTCCAAGACCAAATTATATTTTTTTCCTAGAAAAGGAATCTCATTTGTTACTTAAATTAAAGCATCCCTCTCCAGAGTTCCTTGTGACACTTTCCTAAGAAACAATGAAGTAAAGTTTGTTGTTCTTAATTATTGTAGATGAAAACTAAATAATGAGGAACCGAGAGAAATAATATTATCCAATAACTTTACTATCATCCAATAACTTTACTTTATCACAGCAGCAGTTGAAAAGTGTATTATTTTTCAATAAAAACAGTCAAATTTGTTTTTGCAAACAAATTAAATCAATAATCATAAAGATCTTACTAAAAAAGCAAAAGAACTCAACAAATTTCTGATTGGTTGATTCTTTAATATAATTTTGTTTCAAAAACTTTTCGTTGTTGTTGAAAAAAATATTTTCGTTGTAATGAAATAGTGTTTTAAATTTAACAATTTCGCCATTCCAGAATTTGTTGATTAGTCTTGGGTAAAAACTCGTAGATCATGAATGTGTTGGTCTACACAAAAATCAGTAACAACATCAGTGCAGAGAAAGATCGTTTGATAGATAATAATATGTTGTGGGCAACCAACAGGCCTCACGCCAGAGAACATTTTAAATCTAATGGTTACGAATATGAAGGTTAAACCTACTTTGGTTGACCTCAGTCTCCGTGGGCGTACCTTTTACCCTTAGAGCCTGAAAGCTCTGAAGGTTCTGTACGGTGCAATGTCACACAAAGTCACGTATTCCCTTTCGTAACTAAGTAATTTTCCCTTAAACTTATTTGATATCCCTCACGCGGGTAGGCGTTTTAAAAATACTAAATTTAAACCTCCAGATGTTTAAAATACACGTTTTTCACAATACTAAATACTGCCAAGATAGCTTATGTACTGCTCATTTCGTTTACACTGTTCGTTTTTCTATCGCACACCATATCAAAAACAGGCAGTCTTCACATCATACCATAACGCTCTAAGTTCACACATTCACTGAACGAAACTTTGTTAATGGATTCACCTAATGCAAAGTAACACAGTGTCTACCTACAACCTACCATTCTAAGAGATGTGTCATACAATTTTAATGTAACTGCAAAAGCTTTTATAGTCAGCTTGTTGCTTTTTTGAATAATGAATGAATGAATCGTTTATTTCTGCACACAAACATTAAACTACATTAAATTAAATTAATTGATTTTAGAATTGAAATTATAAATTAAAGAAAAAAATAATAGTAAAAAAGTAGATGATTAATCTTACATAAATAAAATAAAACAGCGCTCAGTGACAATTTTGCTGCTGGATACGATAAAGCACTGATTTTCAGCTACCACCTGCGAGTTTTTTTCATCGCAAATGTCTCGACCTGGTCGCGGGTCCGTGTGGAATTCAATTTTATTGCGCTCCTGAAAGAACTCTGCAAAATTTTGGAATAAAATGTAGCTTATGTTCATCCCTTTACATAGAACTGTAGCCATACAAAATTTTATCAACATTGTTTGGGTAGTTTAGGCGTAAAAACGTAAAAGAGTTTCTTTCGCAGTTATCATGTAAGTATGAATGTTCGCAATTCCTTATTTTTTCTCACCATTGAATGCTTTATTTGAAGGCTGCTACTAACCTGAAACATAAAGAAAATATTATTAGCCAACTAGTTTCTATCTTGAGGGTTCGTTCGTACGATAAAGTAATTATGTCGGGACCTCTAACTAGTTAGTAGTCGGCATGATTTTTTCGTAATGTTATGAGAAAAATCCTGCACAGTTCTATAAACACCATTATAATAAAGAGTTTTATTTTAATCTTTGTTTTGGCGAGGACTTGGTACGCATTAAAAGGTGCGACCTTGTAAGTAGGTTTATAATATCGTCCTTGTAAACCTACTTATAGTTATAAACGATACTAGTGTCGGTCGTAGGTAATGTGCGAGTGTTTTATTGGGCTCCAATTACCTAAAACACGTATATTGTTCAACGTTTTACAATGCAGTAGCCGAGGAAACGAAACTAAGCTTACATCGTATAGGTACATCCAAAGTTCTTAAAAGATAGTATTTCCAGTCAACATTCACTGAAAACGTGTAACAATTGAACAATGTGCACTAATATTTTACGATTAAACACAAAACATTAAGGAATTATGTAACTTTTTTATAACACAAAAATGATTCTGTTGAACAAATAATTTCAAATGGCGGGCAAAACAATGGCGAGAAAAGTATTTTTCCAGAATTATGAGGCAAAGGCTAAGTAAATAAAATGACATTTGCGCCTACAGAAATTATTAGATGGTTCAATTATTTCTTAAAAATCATGATTTGATAATCAGTGACCCCTTTGACAAGTGAAAGTATTACCTTTTTCGTAAGCCTCATACTGGCTGTATAGAATGACAGCAAAGAGTTTTTTAGGACTGACAAAATAATTATTTCTGACGAAAATCTTGATTTTCAGTGAAATAAAATAAAAAAGTAAATTATTTATTTTTCTTTTTCAATAAAACAGATCTGATTTTTACAAATAATTGAACTACTTATCTAATAATTTCTGTAAGCGTAATTGGCATTTTAATTGCTTAGCCTTTGCCTCATAATTGTGGAAAAAGATTTTGCTCGCCATTGTTTTGCCCGCAATTTGAAATTATTTGTTCAATAAAATCATTTTTGTGTTATAAAATGCTAATTCCTTAATGTTTTGTGCTTAATCGTAAAATATTAGTGCACATTGTTCAATTATAAACACGTTTTCAGTGAATTTTGATTAGAAATACTATCTTTTAAGAACTTTGGATGTACTTATACGATGTAAGTTTTTGAAAACATTTTTTTAGTGTCATTTCCTTGGCTACTGCATTGTAAAACGTTTAACAATATACGTGCCTTAAGTAATGTGTAACTGGAGCCCTATAAAACACTCGCTTCGCTCGTGTTTTCAAATGGACTCACGTTACGCATTACCTACGACAATAGTATCGTTAATAACTATAGTGGATCACAAAATAGCCACTGAGTATATGAAAAATGAGCTATTTGCTCATTAGTTCAAATATTTTTTCTTTTTAAAATCTTCTTTTCATTTCAAAATTACATAACATAACATGTGTTTTATGGGGTACGTAAACGTACACTCCGTGGCCATGTTACGAGGCCATTTCCGAGCAACTGCATTGTAAAAATTATTACATTATTTTAACACCAATCTTACCGAGTATGCACAGTGATTCTGGATTAGCCAGAGCAATGTCACAGCTACCTACATTGAATAATAGCTATTATTGTAGATTCAACGTCTCACAACTTCTTATCTTTTAATAAAAAGATGATTTCTTTCTTCCTTAAAGAGTTTATAGAAGAAAGTGATCACCATTTTATTTTAAAATACCACAGAATCGAAGGGTCATAACTATAGCCGTTTCCCTAGAAGGCTAGGGTCGTCAGGGGGGAGACAAGAGTGGGTATAAACACTTACTAAGGCAAACGTGAACCCCAGACTTGACAAAAAACCTTTTATTCCGACCAAGAATCAACCCCAAAAATCATTAATTCAAAGGCAACTCAACTAAAATTAATAATTAGGAAATTATATTGTATTGTAAAATCCTCTATTGTACATCAAACAAATATGTACATTGGAATCAAAAGGGTTATAAATATTACATAAATTCAAGGTACAAAAGCGGAATTATCCCAAAAGAAGATCTCTTCTAGTCAACCTACTAGAGAGAAGAGAGGATTCATAATACGTAGGCGTACAACAGGAACATGATAAAGATAGAATATGTATTGAATATTATCATGGAAAAAGATACCAGGACTTTCCAGGTGATCTCATTCGTTTCAGGAAGAAGAGATGAGTTAAAGTCTGAAGTAAACTACAGCATCTTGCACGAAACTATGCATTCATGACTAAGATGGGATGGTCATAAATGCAAGGTTCATCCTGTGGTTGCTATATAAATTGAATAAAACGAGTTTAAGTAGACAGTTCGTCATGTTAAACCCCTTCAGTGGCCTGCTAATCACGCTGAATATTTCCATAAAGTGTTTTGTGCTGCAGCGTTAAGTTATCGAGTTGGTATCAAACGATCGCAAACGTAACTACTCGTCTAGAACGCAAACGGTCCTAACCGTATGTTGTCTCTAGCAAGAGGTAATTACAGTAGAACGTCTGCTACCAATCCTGCTAACAAGGAACCTGATCGAATCGATCATGGTCATATATCCAGTCACTTGTTTGAATTTTTCCAAATTGTGCCGCACAAACAACGCTCTTTCTAAGGTATTCCAAATTCATAAATTACCACAAATGGCGCTACACAAATAAAGTCTTAGCGTAAACAATGTCATGCAAAATCTCTCAAGTTAATCCTTTTTAAATCAACGTTAATCTCCAGTCTCACAGAGAATCAGGGTGTGACAAAGCTTTAGTCATTCCGTTCCACCATCAACTTGATTCGGTAATAAATGCGATGGAATCTAAAAACCACTTAGCTGCAAGTGCCGCGTGAAATCTTAAACAAAACCATTGTTGAGAACAATAGACTGTTATCGCCTTAGAGCATTTGCTCGGCGGAGGCGGAAGCGAGCGAGATCGCTGCCGCTGCGCTGGTTGGAAATATAGTGGTTGTATTAATTCGTGGTAATTTTTCTTAAGAAATAAATTCACTTCGTACATTCAAGGTCTATTTAAAATCTTGTTGATGAACTGATACAAATCTATGTCGAGATCAGGTTCAAAAACACTTAAAAAGCTGAAACACAATAATTATCACTTGCTAAGCGGTGAAGAAAAACATTGTGATCATACTACGTCTAAGAAAATTCATTTTCGAAAGGCGCGCGATCCACGAACCTGCATTGGGCCAGCGTGGTGGACTATGGCCTAAATCCCCTTCGTATTTTGAAGTGGGGACGTATATGGGCTGACAGAAAAGTCTTTTACTTTATGCGCTGCTTTACTAGACTATTGAAAAGAAATTACTAATTGAAGTTAAGGCTCTTAACCGTTTTTTTCTTAACCGCTATCGCTCTTGCAACATCTGCAAGCCTTCAGTTGATTCGGGTCGCTATTCTATTGGGTTTGCGCATTTTGTACGTAGGAGTTGCCTTTGTAAAGTGTAAGTGTACATCTGATAGCTAATCTATTTATAGAAAATTATTTCTAGATTTTCTACAAACGTGTTTCGTTGGGGTAGCTAGAAAAAACCAGCCAACTCATACACAGAAGTAAACTTCTGTGCTTAGAAGGGCAAGTTAATGATTTACTATAGTCGTTAAGTTCAGTAAAAGACACAATAAAAATCAAAATATCAGGCCACATATGAAATTAATAATTTTAGTCTAAGATTGAAGAATAAAACAACATTAACATGCTAACATTATTTTCAATTTATAAATTTAAAGCGTAGATAGAGCTTTTACATGCTGATATAAAACATTTTCAATATAACTCCCAATTCCAGAAAAAAATAAAAAAAATATTTGTATGACCTTTTATGATTTCAATACCGAGAGACCTTACCCAGGTAAATTTATTTTATTAAATCTAACTTTCAAATTGTTATCATAAGATGAAAATAAAGGATCTCGAGGAAAATCAACACCAAGTTGTGGAAGGAAACAGAACTCTGTGTACAAATTTGCATCAAAATGTTTCGAGTAAAGCCAAAGCTTGGTTTACAAACTTATTTTGTGAAGCTGCAACTGTGAGCAGTGACCTTTACGAACTAACTAAAGAGCCAAGGTAATAAAATACACTTTATTTGCTCACACAAATAAACAAAATGACAACTAGAGATACGTACTTAGCAATAAAAATAATTTCCGATCGGGACTCTGTTTCCGTGGGAATTTGGAAAAAGTATGTATTTATATCACTCGCTGATAAGAGAGCTTTCTATTGGTTTATTTTTTTTTTTAAATCGGTCCAAGAATACAAATATTTGATCTTTATAATATTAGCGTAGATGTAGATGAACTAATTTGGAACCTTTTAGTTAGCATTGTGTTATAAATTCAGTAGATCAAGCAAAACCTCTTTACGGAATTTTGAAAAAGAGTCAAAACGAAAATGTTGGAGGGCAAGCAAGACTTAGCCCAGTGTCCTCGCACAGCCAAAGTAAAGTTTCACCATCAGTGGCGGCGTGACGCGCGAGTTTCTCGCGGGCCGTGCTAGCTATGCAGGTGCTAATATCATTGATATAAATCAAACGGAAAAAACGATGGGTCCGTGAAAGTCACAATATGAAAAATTATTTATTAAGGATCTCTCAAAACGTTTCGAAGTAACAACGGGCGAGTGGTGACCTGAGAGCCGGCAGCTCTTTCTACAAAAAGAGAAAATATTTTTGATTGCCAAATTAGTGATGCTTATGCGGATTGATTAAAATTTAACGACAAACATTTACTAGTTTTGAACATTTTAAGTATAATAACGGGTTCTTACGACTATTAAGAGTAGCTATCTGATATTTAGTTCGGTATAAAATCCCATGATTCTTGATGAACTGGAGAATTCCGGTTAGAATGTCAAGGGCAGACGTATCGTTTCATAAACGATATGTCAACAGGAAATAAGGTAAAGGAATGTCTACAAAAAGGTTAAATAATGTGTGACAACTGGAAAATATCCGGGACTTCGTTACCGTGGGTATTTTGTAAAATCCTTCCTTATTCCTTGTCTCTAACGTTAAAGGAAAATTGGTGCGCAATCTAAGGGTTTGGGCTGCGCTTTGATGAGTCAGTGAGTCAGGAGTTCAGGACCTACATTTTTATTTTTATATTTAAGAAGAAGATAACTTAGCTACTTTACCATCAGGCCATATTTCGCTTTCATTTGCCCCTCAATATTTTCGTTTTACACATTATATTACGACATAAACGCAGCATCAAAATATGACAACATAAAACTTTACGACCAATACTTAGATATCAATTTTAAATGAAAACAAACGAGATTTTCAGAGAGAGATACACCTAACATTTTAAGATTCTATACGCGTTATAGATAAAAGCTCACGTGTGCTATGTTTATTCTACGAGGCCACAGTAAAATATCAAAGTGACATAACAATCTAGCTTGGAACTAAAAAGTTATTTTTTGACATAATCAAACTGAAACAGTTTAACTTACGTTTTACAGCATTCTGTCGTTCAAAATTAGTCTTCAAAATTAAACTTTTTTACGAAGTTGCAAGTTGTCAGCAACGTTTTATTTCATAGAACCTTAAATTATGTAGCCAATGTAGTCTAAAAACTACTATTTCGAGGTTTGCTCATTTCTATCGTTGTTACAAAAACATTACCCTCCTTCTTTGGCAGTCGGGTAAAAAATGCGCTCCAACGCTAAGTAATACTATTTTAATCAATGGAAAAAAGCTAAACATATGAAACAATATTGCCATTTGCTTACATACCTATGCTGTACAAGGCTGTGTAAAAAAATTAAACTAACAATATCAGCACAGCTAGCACGGTCCGCGAGAAACTCGCGCGGCACGCCACATGGCTGAGGGTGAAACTTCACTTTGATTGCGCATAGGCCTCGCGGAAAGGCTTGCTCGCCCTTTGGCGTTGTCAATGTTTACATTTTGACATAGGACCGCGGCGCATTCCGCGCGCGAGCACATCGTGCTTATGCTGCAGATGACGGTGAAACTTCACTTAACAGCGTGAGGGACCTACGCGAGTTTAACTTATTTTTTCTATGTCTATGTACGCGAGGCTTGCTCGCTACTTGCTCGCCCTCTGACGTTGTCAATTCGACATTTCAACGCGTCACATTTCACCGTGAAGCACGTTGTGCTTGAACCGTAGCAGCCATTCAAAACGTAGTAGGAAATTATCGCATGCGATCTACAGAACTTTCATTCGTGGAAGACAACGGGCTGTAAACTTTCAAAGTCGTAGTGATCTTTTATTTTGATAAAAATCGTGGATCCATTAGACGTGCGTGGTCACGTTTTTTTCTCTCACACGAAATACACAGAAAACAAACTAGTAGCTTTAACACACAACCGCAAAGCCATCTACTGGCCTCAATAGCCCTTAATAAGCCCTGATACCCCAATACAGTCTTTATCAAGTTCCGACGAACAAAGGACCTCAGACAAAATGATAATTAGATTTCTAAGGAACAAGGGAGCCATGACGCGTTTTCCTAAAGAAAAAATAGCGCTAGGATATTTTGTTTTATGTTCTATTTGCAGAGAACATTTTTGTCTTCTCTCATTGTGTTGCGGGATGCGGAGAGATTTTTTTGTTATACTTACTTTATTAAATTGAATTATTTATCCTGTGAAATTCTTACGTACATAAACGACTTGGCTTCTTCACACCACTGTAGATTCGCATCAAAAAACTAATTTAGCACAAATTAGGTTTACATATTTCAAGAGGGAGAGGCCTAGTGCCCAGTGAGAATCCAGAATTAAATGATATTGAGAAGGATGAATTAATAAAAAATTAAGTAAGATCTATCCACAATGAAAAATGTGTAAATATCCATTTTCAGATTCTGTAGAATAAATATGTATAGTGTAGGTCTATGAAATTTTCGATATTTTCGATGTTTTTTTTTTAATAATTTCTTATTTTAAAAAAAGCTTCTAAAATTACGAAGATTTTGAAAGAAATTGATATTTTTTTCCTTTAAAACAAAGCTTAAACACAGCTAGTTTGATTTTTTGCCCGTTTTAGTGCTTATTTTTATATATTTTTAAACAAAAGTTGTAATTTTTAAACTAAGTCACCGTAATTTGTTGTCCAAACTTCCAAAATAGTTTGTGTGAAGAAATCAGTTTTCTAAAAATGTTCCATAGAAAACGCCAATTTAATAATAATGGTTCTGCTTAGCGAGTAGCTTTGTATTCCTTACTGTACAAGGACAACCACAACGAAAAAAGGTAGCAACAAATTCTAAATTAAGAAAAATACGATGTTCTTCACTCGATTTCCAATCTTATTGCTTATATAATAAAAATTCATTCCGCGTTGGCACGGAGAGTGACGTAGCAGTAGGTTTGATTGGCTTCATATGGGCCTCTCACTTCGCTGAGAAGCTATTTTAGAAGCAATTTTGGTGTGAAAATGTTGAAGAAATTCTTGTAGCCGGTTACTTTTTAGCCAAGTGTGTTATTTTAAGCACACGATATAAAAAATTCGAAAGAATAGAATATTGAGTTAATTGTTATTCAGTTGTGTTTGGTTTATCTCGAAAAAGCAATGTCTTCAAAAAACGGGCACGTTTTCAAAAGTCAGTTTTACAGATCGAACAATCAAATATGTAAAAATGTATAAACATAAATATCGTTCATGCATTATAAATATTTTAAAAAATAAAAATTATTTCAATAGAGATATAACTGGTGGGTCACTGTTGCTCAGTTTTCTTTACAAAAGTACTAGTTTTTTTTTTTTACTTGAATGTTGTGGCTACAATAAACACAGAAGATAATAAAAAATAAATAAAGATGTGAATCAGTCTTTGGTAGACTGAACAACTATACCCAAGGAACCTAGGTCGAATAATTTTAAAAAATTGCGTCACCATAGAACTTAGTATGAGAAGTCAAATTTTTTTAACGTTTTCATACGGATCCCTCGAGGAAATTCGTTCAATTTAATAAGGAAAATCACTAAAGTTTCGCTACTTAAATCTCCTGAATGTGGTTAATATTTACTATAGCCAGAACACCCAATACAAATTAAGAGACCAACTAATACTTCGTTTATAGTATTAGTAAGTCAAGGCTTTAACAATAAAAAAGGTATATATATTTCCTACTGAATATCTGAGTCCGTGCGGCAATATAAGGCGCCTCTCAAAGGTATTTTCCCTTCTGAAAATCCGTACTCCACAATATAATACGTAGGATTTAGTAAGCCGATTTTCATTCCAATGAATGCTTAGGTTAAGGATCGTCTAGCGTAAAATATGAAATTCCTTAAACCCTAATCTTAAGCCTGTGAATCTTGTTGTTTGATAAATATCACTGAAACAGGCTTATTTAAAATTCATCCTACAACTTCTTCACATTATCGATTTACGTGGTAATCGTATCAGTTCACAACTAGAGTTACGATTTTTACAAAACAACTAGTTTGGTACAGTGGTAAAAGCTGCCTTTGAATCGGTTGTGTCTGGGTTTGATTCCCTGTTAGAGCAATCAAGCATAATAAAACAGCTCCCAAGGTACAAGTTAAACCTTGGCCTTTAAGTATAGCGTTTATTACGATTTTTATTACTTATTGGTTTCATGGCCCCAATTTTGCTCTTGTCTAGATTCTAGAAGAGACTACAAGTAATGAAAATTCTATCCCTTATAGAACAATGGACAATCCATTGTCGATTTACAGACAAAAACCCAATCGATTAGCTCCACAAAACAGCATTAAAACCTTTTTCAACACTTTTCGGGCGCCTTTCAGAAGCGGCTATAAAAAGCCCTAAATAAAGGACGTGTCAACAACACTTTCATCCCCCGGAAAGTAATATTAGCGATGATCGATTATTGAATAAAAACAAGGCGAAGTTCGAAAGACTTTAGCGAGCAATGAACTGGAAAATCTGTAGCGGAATTCACTTAACTTTCTTCACTCCACGCCACGCACTATCGTCGTCTAGGAATTTTTATCAAATTCAGCCTGGTAAGTTCAAGCCAAGTACGAGTTTTTTATTTATTTCCAAGTATTAGGAGTAACGGGCACACTTAGTACTTATACTAGTAAAAAACAAAAGAAGATCGATGTGTTTTCGCGGCGTCGATTCTTTTGGTACTTATCGCCCTTTGGTCTACTTTTGCGAGGGAAAATATTATATTTTGCTAACGTGGTCGCAAAAGTATTTTGTACTAAAATAATGGTTTCTTCTGTATGCCAGTCACCTTATTTTCACTTTATTAATAACAGCTCTAGGTAAGTTAAGCAAAGATTTTTTGTAATATTTTATGCTTATTATTGTTATTATTGTATGGTTTAATTCAACAAGAAAAAAGACCCAAGATGGACGTCAAAATTTCATTTTTATTTAAAACTTGCATTCCACCCGGAACTTCGTTCCCGTTGGAATTCGGAAAAATTATGTAGCCGATGTCCATTGGGGAAAATGTAGCTTTCTAATGGTGAAATAATTTTTCAAATCGGTCTAGCAGTTTCGGAGCCTATTCAATGCAAACAAACAAAAAATCAAATCTTACCTCTTTATAATATTAGTATAGACTAGATGATGCCCGGGGCTTCGTTCCCATGGGAGTTTCGTAAAAACCTTCTTTGTTTCTTGCCTATGTTACAAAAAAGACCCTTGTGCCAAATTTTAGCTACCTAAGTCTAAGGATTTGGGCTGAGCGTTAACGTAACAGTGCGTGAGTCAGAACCCTATATTTTATAGATTAAGATACTGAATAAGCAGTTGCAGTTGAGCTAAAAACCCCGAACCACTGCCTCCAATACATGAATTGATAGAAGTAAAAGTAAGAAAGTTGCTACCGTATTGTTTTGTAATCTAAACAACGTGCCTGAACAATCTTTTACGCTCTTGAACGATAAATTGAAAGAACATTGCAGTTTATAGTTAAGTGTATCGTGCGTTACATGAAAACCACTCACAAGTTGCAACTTAACAAACCCGAAATGCTGAAACCAACAAACTTGCAAAGTTGTCGGCGAGACTCATACGTAGAGTTTGGTACGAGCTTCCATTTATTAATTAGAGTGTCATATGAACTCGCTAACTTACATGTAATAATGAATATTTTGTCATCATAGGTTGCTGAAAGAAAAAGAGCTATAAAGTTTTTCAAAAACCTCTTATGAATTACCAATAAGGTTAATAATGGATAACCAACAAAGTTTTTTCAATACAGTTGCTCGAAAAATAAACATAGCATGGGTATGAACATAAACAGAAAGTAGCTCATTGTAGCACTAGTGCTTTTTACTTTGTAGTTTTTTTCTTAAATTTCACTAGTCAAATTTAAAAGTTTACCAGTAAGGAGGTTTGCATACTGAGAATAAAACCAAGTCGGCTTCATGTGTAATACAATAATGAAATAAATAAAAATAAGCAAATAATTTTCAAATTTGGAATAAAATATTATTTTTCGTATATTTAATTACATTTGTAGCAAGAACACATTACCTCACCAACACATTGAAAACATACTACACTTCCGAAGACGCTGCACACGGCACCAGGCCACCAACGAACCAATCCCGAAGACTTTTGCACACGACACCAAACCACCAGCGACCGGCCGACGAGTATAAAAGCAGCCCCGCAGCCGAACACATCATCAGTAGCTAGCGAGTTACTTAAGCGATAGCGCCAGCAGTCCTTTAGTAACTTGATTAGGCCCAAGAGTGCGATAGCTCCCGCAGTCCACTCCAAGGCAGTAAGGTTAGGAGATGCGATAGCGCCAGCAGTCCATCTCTGACACCTCTGAGCATAGGCACCATCCGTGCAACTTTATTCTTTTCTTTTGGCCAAATCCTAAGGCGTCAGTCAAATAAGGCTCCCCGATACAATCAATCCACTGCGTGGAAACTGATGGAAACCTCTGTACTGAGCGTAGATTGAATGCAAATAAACCGGCGAACATAAATAAGCGTTTCTTCTTACCCTCCACCACCTTTAACCGTGGATCTACCTCCACATTTGGCGCCCAACGTAAATAATAACCAACTTTTAAACTGGAAGGGTAGAAATCGACAGCAGTATGGCAATGAGACGACGAACAGGATAAGTCATATGAAGCATTAAAGGAAGCACTAACGTCGGCACCTATTCTAAGACAAGCAGAATATGATGCTCCGTTTACTATTAAAACCGACGCTAGCGATTATGCAATAGGAGCAGCCTCGTTGCAGAGGGAGGGAGGACAAGAGCATCCGATCGAGTATGCGAATCCTCTATTAATACCTTTCAGCGGAACGCAATTATACCGTAACCGAAAAGAAGCACTAGCAATCATAGTACTGGGTTCACAGCAGCATACCTCACATTTGGAAGAGAAATGAGGACACCCTATGAAACAACACACAATTTTATCAGGAAAAACAATTCTCTGCGAAATTCGCGCCACGACGTGATGATCCCTATGTGATAATCAATAAACATGGCAGCTCAATATATGAGGTCGCAAACACAAACGACCCAAGAAAACCTCTTGGAAGATATCATTCTTCTGCAATCGTCAAATTTGAAAATAGAGAAAAAGAAACTCAAGTCCCTAATCCAATAAAACCTATAAAAAGACGTGGACGACCTAAAAAACCGCATCTTCATAGATACTGGTACTCTAACGGGACGTCATCGAGCACCAGAGGGGGAGACTGTAGCAAGAACACATTACCTCACCAACACATTGAAAACATACTACACTTCCGAAGACGCTGCACACGGCACCAGGCCACCAACGAACCAATCCCGAAGACTTTTGCACACGACACCAAACCACCAGCGACCGGCCGACGAGTATAAAAGCAGCCCCGCAGCCGAACACATCATCAGTAGCTAGCGAGTTACTTAAGCGATAGCGCCAGCAGTCCTTTAGTAACTTGATTAGGCCCAAGAGTGCGATAGCTCCCGCAGTCCACTCCAAGGCAGTAAGGTTAGGAGATGCGATAGCGCCAGCAGTCCATCTCTGACACCTCTGAGCATAGGCACCATCCGTGCAACTTTATTCTTTTCTTTTGGCCAAATCCTAAGGCGTCAGTCAAATAAGGCTCCCCGATACAATCAATCCACTGCGTGGAAACTGATGGAAACCTCTGTACTGAGCGTAGATTGAATGCAAATAAACCGGCGAACATAAATAAGCGTTTCTTCTTACCCTCCACCACCTTTAACCGTGGATCTACCTCCACACATTTAATTTGAAATATTTTAATATTTTATTTACCGAGAAAAACAAGAAGGCTGAATATTTGAATTCTTTGCCCGATAATTTTGATACACAAAAAACATAATCTACGCATGCGCACAAATTACAACATAATCTTACAAAAAGGCGACATTTTCGAAAAATTTGCATTATTTATATTGTGAAATAAATTAGTATGACTTCGTCTAGGGAGGGCAGTGATATTACGGACTTGACACAACCCGACATTTTAAACACGGCGAAAACCGCACAAGATTATCTTATTCCTGCAAATTCACCAATGAAAAATAGGTATATGGTTGAAAACAATGAAAAATAGGTATATGATTGCTTACATTTGTTTTTTATTTATGATTTTTCTCACAAATGTATTGAAAAACGTCGTGTGATACACGGGTGTAAAGGTTATTGTAAACGAGTTGACGTATATGAGCACGAGCCGCAGGCTTCACACCCTCCTATTACAATGTACTATTAATAGTTTGAAACTATTAGTTCATCTAAATCATTTAAAAACCAAGAAATTTGTTTAAGTAATGATTTTTGTAAACAAAAGTTTCAATTAACAAATCGTGTTCAATTAAAAAAAAGCATTACCACACATACTTAAGTAGGTAGTTTCACTATAACATGCACTTAACTACTGATAAACAGGGTTCAACGTCGGTTTACTTTGTCACCGCGTCCAGTATGTAGGCTTCGTTAATAAGAGTGGTTCTACCCAGCCATCCCCATTCAGGGTTAATCAAGTTCCATGTTTGTTCGAAGTCACATCAAAGGCCGAAGTGGGCGACGCTGGTTGAATTTCGGCTCAGATTTAGAACAGTATTGGTCTCTCAGAGTTATGAGAGCGCTGTTTGAGTAATCCAGGATAGTGTTTGAAAATTTAGATCGAATATGTGTTTCGTCTGAGAGTAAATGGATTTCAAATACTGAAAGCCATCTGTTTTTAGTAACAAGCAGTACTCTTACTATATCCTCTCTATTCTACGTTAAAAACTATTTGTTTTGTTTATGTTCTTTTATGTCAATAGGATTTTTAGAAGCCGTAGTTGTAGGGTGAATGCATTAATATTATTATTTCAAGCAATAATCACTGTATCTATATATCTATCACTGTAGAATAAAAGATGCAGCTGGTTTAGAATTGAATGAAATCACGGTACAGTGCGAGCTTTGCGGGGTACAAATTGCAAAAGAGTGTTGCTAGTATTTAGAGAAAAATTACCAATTTACATGATACCGTAATGTACTTTTATCTGAACAATCATAAAATTTGAAAGAAGTTCTTTACGCGTGACGCACATATTTTGATGCAGTTTACTGATACGCCAATAGAAAAAAAAGCCTAGGAAAAATAGATACAAATGTATTTAACTTAACTTAACTTCCCTACCGGTTTCCAATTTTCAAAAACTTATAAAAACAAACCAAAATAAACTATTAATATGCGATCTCTGTCAATAGATGTTATTCGAAGCTTAACAAACAACAATAAAATCGAGTAGGTTGTTTACCCGACGTCGATATGAAGAGGAGGTTAACACATTATCATTCCTCCCCATTCGCTCGTACACAGCAATCATATCGTTTATTCAATAAATAGGCAATGAGCTCATTCTTACGTTTGTGATGAATACGAGATAGGAATCTGAATATTCTGAATCCAGTTGATGCAATGTTTCGATCTTCAATTCCAAACAAAGATTTGTAAACATATTATTATAGATAGGTTTGGTCCAGTAGAAAGTAATGCTTGCCTATGAATCTAAGGTTCCTGGGTTCTAATTCTGGTCGGAGCAAATAGTTGTGTAAGAAGTGATGTTTGTTCTCGTCTCTGGGCGTTTGTGTATCAAGGGAAGATACAAGGAAAAGTCTTAGTATGGGCCTTTATGTATGTGGAGTTTATTCATGAGTATTTGTTATTTCGGCGCTTTAAAAGCACCTTGATCACGAATGGATTGTTAAAAGTAGTCGTGTCGCACATTTTAGGCAACAAAATAATTTTGATGCCCTTTTCTGAATTTATAAAGAAAAGTAAAGTAACGAACAATTGTAATTAATTTAATCCGTCTTTTATTTAATTTTAAGAGAGTATGTAACAATGCTAAGAATGACACATATGTAAGTAGTTTTCTCAGTAGTATTGATTAAAAAGGCTGAAAAAGTCCATCGATTTTACTGAATTAAAGTAATTTTTTTCCTACCGCAAAATTCCTGAAACTCTCTGGAATATAAAGAACTTTTGTAATCCTGTTTATTCGCTTTATATCAAAAGAGTCACGGCAGTCTCTTTCAGTTTCGGTTCAAATCTGTTCTGTTATTGCCCCTTTGGGAGTTGCGGTTGAAAATCTCTTATGTTTTTGGAAGGCTTTGCCTTTCGCGGACTGTGACTCGAGCAAAGAAATGATTTATCATTGGATAATGCAAATGGTAGGACTTGGATGTTAGTATCCGCGAAATAAGTGAGGGTAAAAGCAAATGTAGAAATCTGACCTTTAGTATAATTCATCCAACTGATCTAAATCACCTAGGTGAATTATTAAAGTATTTGTAAATTGAAAATCTTTTAAGTATGTTTTTGGGGGGCTTAGCCTTCCGCGAACTGTGACTCGAGCAAAGAAATTATTTATCATTGGATAATGTAGACGATTGGATTTTGATATTAGTATCCGCGAAGTTAGGGTTAAAGCAAATGTAGAAATTGGATGTTTAGTTTACTTCATATAACTGATGTAAATCACCTAGGTTAAATACTATACTATTTGTAAACTTAATTTGCCTTGAATGTAGTTATAAATATAATACAAAAATGAGATTTAAAAAATTTATGGTTTACATCAAAATATTCCGTTAATACACTTAAAATTTTGCTAATTGCATATTAATTCTATTCCTTAATAAATCATAATTAAGCTTGTAAATGTGGTTCTATTAAACATGTGTTAAAAATAATTTCAAACTGTCAAATAATCTACTCATTGTAAAATTTATTAATATTTATAAAGTACACAATAAATGGCAGTTTCAAGCTTGATTCATACCAGTCGAGCTTTATAGCTTTATACCAACATAACCAACAATGCAATTACTTCAAGTCCAGCTGGCTTTGGTATCCCAGTCGACTGCTGGAATCCACTTACTGACCACTCGCTCACGCCTGGATTCAAAGCAAGAATCTACCTAGGAACGTAAGCCTTAAAGCTGGATTTCTGTGGCCCTCATAGTTTTAGAAGAGAAATTGGTACGCATAACATTTTGCAGATTGTTATAGATAGAAATCTAAAATATTTACTTCTCTATTCAGCTCCCTTCGGCTGCCTAGTATAGGATTAGCGAATGTTAAACTGCAGTCCGGTGTTTAACGTATTTCTCTAAAACCAGAAAAGTCTTAGTTCATTTTTTCAATCAAAAACAAAACCCCAACCTTATTTCGTCCTCTGAGTGGCGATAAATGCCCATCGGCGTAAGTTATATTTACCAAACGTATGATTTCATGAAAATCATATCTATGCGTAACTACAAACAACAAAGATCGACAAACCTTCAAGGTTCCTCGTATTTTGAGTCCTAATTTTTGGCCGAAAGCATCATGAGACGTGTGGGTCCCCGTAAATTTGTACCCTCATTTGGTGAGCTTATGTCCTTCGTAATATTACGCTATACACATTTGTGGCTTCACCAAAAATATTCAAACTCGCACCGACGCTGACCTACAGTTTTATGAAGGTTAGGCCATGTTTGATACCTACTCGTAGTTTATAGGTCGGTTCGTGAGTTAGTATATAATTCTTCCTCCTAAATTGCTGGTTGTGTAATAAAATCAACTAAATAAGATTTCTGAAGCTCTAAAATGTTGATTTATGTACTTTTATTGTTTGTTTCTAAGGGCCACTTTTAGAATATTAGAATAAATACAAGGAATGTATATTCTATAGCAATATAACGTAATGCAAGTTGCAACCTACCTATTTTTGGCATAAATTCAGCCTAACAAAACATATTCGAAAATCATGTTACGAAAAATGTTAAATAAGCAATTGTATCTGTCTCAAAAAACAATGCAAAAACTTTAACCCCTCTGAAGGAAAACAGGAAAATACTTTAAAAATATGAGATTTTCTGGCAGCTAAAATGGGAGCATTACGCACGACCACCCTGTGAACTCCAACAGAGCTCCGTATAAAGTAACATCACAATTTAGCGTTAAGGGAGTGTTCAGAGCAGAATAAACAAAGTTTTTGCAGAATAAACATGTTGAAACTTTTAACGCTCCGTACACATTATTAGGTAATCCCTTGAAAAACATGAAAATTGTATTCACTCTTTTTATGTAACTTGCAATTAGGAAAATACATAATTTACTTATTTATAAACGTACATAAATCGCAAAAATAAAATAATTTCAGATAAACTAGTTCATAATTGTAAGATTAATTAAGAATGGGTTCTCCTCATGCTAACCTGTGATAGAGAATCTGTTAAGATATATGATTACTACAAAGTCCACTTACTAGTTTTACTAAAATATTTTCTTTTCATGCCCTCCGCAAAACAAATTTTTATTTAATCGTAAATGTGTTCTCAAATATCTAAGCTTTAACACTATTAACTTAATACATGCCTTTCAAGCAGACCCTTACAGTGCCATCCCTTCATAATCTCGCTGAAATATTTCCAGAAAGGATAATTTACAATGGCGAAGGTTTATCCCCTTACTCTAAACACTGTCCCTTAATGACTTGAGTTGTCTAAGTAACGCAATAATACAGTTAAAGTGCAAAAGTACGCAGTTCATCCCGAAGGAACAGCGGGGTGCTTCCAAAACTTTACAAATTGTTAACATCCCGAAACGAAATTGTCTTTTGTATCCAACGTTGTGTATTCTTAGGTCAGAGCTACACTGTTATTGCAAGATGCAAAAAGTTTTGCTTCAGCTGGGGGATAGTTACATAAAATGTAGAGAAGATAATAAATAAAACATTTGAAACGAATCATAGCTCTAAAATTTAAAAAAATTGTACAACTCTTAACATTTGCTTATAGCTTCAAACGGCTGAACCCATTTTGATCAAATATACCTAAGAACTATCTCGGTTACGTTAGCTTTCAAACAAAGAAAACCGCATCAAAATCAGTCCATCTGTTTAAAAGCTACGCTGCCACAGACAAACACACAAATACACAGACACACAGATACACAGATACACACATAAAACTTATGAACTCCTCTTTTTTTGTCGGGGTTAACAATGTAGTCTAAGAACAAGAACGACACGCTTTCGTTTGGAGTCTTCTTATATACTTAAAATTAATCGCTATTAACAAATTATCTACGCTTCGCTTCGAGCTTCTATTTAAAATATACCCCAAAAAAAAAACGTCTCAGTAAATAACAGCTCACTTGAGACGTGAACTCTTAAATAGTTTTTTTTTTAATTTTTGACCTTATAACTAGGTGAGATGGTTGTAATTAAGTTGAGCTAAAAACTGTTTTCAAACTTATTCACTTGGACAGCATTTAGTTTTGCTTTGGTACGTGACCCGTTACTAGTTAGAGTATTGTTGGTCGAAGACAAAAGCATGTGAAAAGATAAATTCCTACAGGCCACGTCATAATGAATTTTGTGAAGCGGCGTCCCTTTTTCTCATAAAGCTTTGTCTCTGTTTCTCCTAAAGTAAGATTACCTTAATATCGTTTTAAGAGATTATGGTAGCACCGCTGAATTCAACCAGCACTTTACACTACGAACAAAATAGAAGCAAAATAAATACAAAGGTCTTAATAGAGCAGTTATTGATTAAATAAGTTTTAAAAAATCACGTACTATTTTTTCGTAATTTTCAAACAAATTTTAAAGATTTTTTAACTGACGACAGTAACTATTTTTCGTTTAAGTTTTAAATAAAGTTTTTGTTTTTATATATCGGCCTGATGCCGATTATAAGTAACGTGAGCGAAACCGTTTAAAACAATATTTTATATAGACAAATACGTAGTTAGTGAGTGTCTAACACTCACAAATCGCTTGTTACTAACTACGTTTTTGTTGTTTATTCTTTACTTAAATAAGGTTTAAGGCTTAAATTTTAAGCCCATTCATTTACATTAAGATTGAAGGGACTTTTCTTTACCTAATCGAAAAAGACTTGGTTCCTCTCTTTCAGCGCCACTAATCGAAAAGACTTGGTTCCTCTCTTTCGTTTTGCTGTAAAAAAGGTGTCAATGTATGTGCGAATCCCCTTGAAGGATTAAGGTTCTTTTTTCAGTTACCTACTTACCGTGTAGACAGTAACTACTAGATGTTAAACACGTATGAAACAGTTTTGTGGTTTGAGTGTCAAGCCAGATGTTTCAGCTGTTAGTTTAAAGGTATTGGAATACTTATCCAAGGCGTAAACTTTTGTCTAAAAAAACAGATGACTGTTCTCGGTCCATGTGTTTTTTTGTGTCCCAAAGCATCCACGACACAAGCCTTTAATTGTGTGTTTATAATAAACATGTTAAACTGATCAGCCTTACCCGAACGTCTTGTTTTTTTATATATTTGTGTAACAAACTTTTTGGCGCGACACATATGTTTTAAGACGATCTGATTATGAGGAGAGGCTAGAAGTAAAGTGATCGGTCTTTTAGACCACAAGTCGAAAAGTTGCATGGTTATTATTGTAAGATTTTTATATTATAAAATAGTAATACCATTTGAGTAAGTCCATATTAGTCAGGAATAATTACTTGAAACACTTTTATAAAAAAATAGAAGAAAACACCAATTCATCTAATTCTGATTCCCTTGTAACTTTATTTAAATTGTTTGAAAACATACAACAACCCAATTTTTATACCTAGGTATAAAACTATATACACTTCTTCTTTTACTTTCAAATTACTTTTCTGCGATAAACAATAATAAACAACCGTATTGTATACGAGTGATGATGATAAATGCCCAAAGTTGGGTTCTTATTTTATGATAAGCAAAATAATAAAACTCTTATACAATTTCCGTCACATAAAAGGCCAGTAGGGTATAATTTTATAGTTAGCTGACAAGTCAAGTGCGCCATCACTTGTATGGGGAGCCATAAACTCTGTTAGCCAATAAAACAAGAGATATTACTCGTCAACTTCGACTTTGTTTCAAAGATATGGCTCAGCATGTTGGGCAGCAAAGTTTCGTAGATAATACTCGTATCGCGAAACACAGGGCCAGATAGTATGGTTTTGTGGCCTTCCTTTTACAGCTCAACGTAATAAAAAAGATTTCTCTTAAGCTCTATAGAAAACATTGAAACATTAAATGTCGTATAATTGAAACCCACTAAGAGCATTCATTTAGATTCGAAAGACTCGCCAGGACATAAACTCACAATGCTTACAGTTATAAATTAATCTGGACTCATGAAGATTCAAGTCGATACTACAATTCGTTTTCTGAAAATTCAAAATGTTGTTTTTTTTTTTAAATAAAGACAACAACGATACTCAATAAAAATTAATAGAATCTCAACGCTTTGTCCCGTGATCCATGATTGAGAATTTATCAGTTCAGATAAATAGAACCAGAACTAGACCAGCTTACATCATAATTATATCTTGTTTAGACTTTTAAATGTGCAAGTCTCTTCGCGATATTTTTCCCTCACCCGTAGAGTATCGATTAATTAATGTACATAACTCAGATGAAGTTAGTCCGACCCGCCAACTTTTACCATAAAAAATATGCAATTTTAAATGCAGGATCAAAATTCTACATGAAAACTAAAGAGGCCCAATTTTTTTTTCACTTTTTTCAACTAATTCGACACTGCACAAACATAATATTGTGTTGAGTTGGGGCAACGAAGGTCCTGTTTCTGACAGTAAACAATTTACTCAACTTTCCGAACCACCCGCTATCTTGCATAAAATATGCCTGATTTTTGTGAATCACTTAAAAATGCTTTCAAATGGAGTACCTTTAAATACAAGCTTTTCATTCAATTTCAAGAATACCAGCGCGCGCGCGCTTTTTTACAGCACATGCGATACAAATCCTGCACACACGGGTGTGCACGAATCACGTGAGGTTTTAACTACATTTATTTTTCTGGGATTTAGTTAAAGATTGTGAACCCTTAAATTTAATCATTTTACCTAAATGGGCTGATAAAAAAAAGCGTTTAGTAAAATCGGGTTAAGCAATGCTTTAAAAGTCGCCATTTATTTTAAAGAATTGCCGTAACACTTAGACTTTTTTTTTTTAAATATTGCAGCAGTCAAAGTAGAGAAACTCGCATTACAGCTACACAAATAGGGTGGTCATATTTGCCTTGTGTTGATTTAGAAGTCTATATTCTTATAAGAGAGAAGTCTCGGTGCGCTATTAGGCCAGTTGATTACTTCATGTTATTATTTAAAAATAATATTTAAGAATTTGATAACCCTAAAAATACTTAGTTACCTACAATTTACGTTAGAAGGCAGTACTAAATTACGGAAATTTTACCTCTTCCGACTTCGTAGTAGAACTTTAGCATTGTTCATAATATACTTAGTAATTGCCAACACATGTGCTTTAGTAAGTTTCAAAACTCTTCAAGCGTTTATCGTCTTAGAAATGTAAGTCGTAAATAGGGTTTTATTAGGAAAATTGACTAGAAAGTGGTTTAGATATTAAGGATTAACTTAGTTTGGGCAGGTGAAAAAGTTTTTGCCACTACCGAAATATTAATATGACGTTTACAGGGCTTTAGGTAAATCTCTTTCAACCTCTCGGGTGCTAAATCACTCCATGAAACTGAACAACTTCCCCAAGGAACATAGGTCAAAATACGAAAAAAAATTTTGATCACCCATACAAAATGCGCTATATGGTGATAAAGTTTGTATGGGAACTCAATTTTTTTTCGTATTTTGGCCTATGTTCCTTGGGGAAGTTGTACAGTTTCATGGACTAATTAACCACCCAAGAGTTTGAAAGAGATTTACCTAAAGCCCTTGATTGCGACATTTGCTATTTTTTTTAACCTGCTATAAAAAGAGGATTGTTATAAGTTTGACGTTTGTATCTGTGTGTCTGTGTATCTGTCTGTGGCATCGTAGCTCCTAAACGAATGGACCTATTTCAATAGGCTTTTTTTTTGAAAGCTGACGTGATCAAGATGGTGTTTTAACCCCCGACGCAAAAAGAGGGGTGTTATAAGTTTGACCGCTATGTGTGTGTCTGTGTGTCTGTCTGTGGCACCGCAGCTCTCAAACGGGTGAACCGATTTGGATGCGTTTTTTTTTATTTACAAGCAGGTTTTTTGGCGATGGTTCTTAGATACGTTTTATCAAAATCGGTTCAGCCGTTTCAAGGTCATCAGCTCTTTTGTTAGCTGCGGTAGGGATCTTAGACTCTTAATGTGTATTTACTTTACTTTCAAACATACATGTGACCTAAAACTTGAAACACTCATGTATGCTTAATAACTATGCAGGAGTATGGAACTCTTGGTCTGATGCTGCAGCCAGGATATCCAGAACACTAGCACACTCTTAAAAAAATAATAGCAGATATGTCGTGTTTGGACTCGTTTTGTTCAGTATTTGATTCTGCATACAATGCAATGGTGGCAACACGGTGAGCTGATGCTGCGGCCAGGATATCCAGAACACTAGCACATCCTTGAAAAAATAATAGCAGATATGTCGTGTTTGGACTCGTTTTGATCAGTATTTGATTCTGCATACAATGCAATGGTGGCAACACGGTGAGCTGATGCTGCGGCCAGGATATCCAGAACACTAGCACATCCTTGAAAAAATAATAGCAGATATGTCGTGTTTGGACTCGTTTTGATCAGTATTTGATTCTGCATACAATGCAATGGTGGCAACACGGTGAGCTGATGCTGCGGCCAGGATATCAAGCACACTAGTACACTCTTAATTATTTTGAAAATAAGTTAAAAATTTTGAAATAAAAATTAAATTAAAAATTTAAAAAACCCGCTATAATGTCGCGTCGTCGGGGTACCGCTTTAGTGAATCAGTGAATAGTCAATCAAATGAAGGGTCTGATTCACTAAAGCGGTACCCCGACGACGCGACATTATAGCGCCATTTTAATGAGCAAACCCTATCGTGCCATCCATCGATTTCGATAATTAAAATATATATAGGTATTTCTGAAATGAATTTGATGGCTCAACGAAAGGTATTATTTTTTACTTTTTAAATGTCCGCTTTACTTTTTTGCGGGGGGGGTTTTTTAAATTTTTAATTTAATTTTTATTTCAAAATTTTTAACTTATTTTCAAAATAATTAAGAGTGTACTAGTGTGCTGGATATCCTGGCCGAAGCATCAGCTCACCGTGTTGCCACCATTGCATTGTATGGAGAATCAAATACTGATCAAAATCAGTATTCAAAATCAGCATTCGTGCCATCCATCGATTTCGATAATTAAAATATATATAGGTATTTCTGAAATGAATTTGATGGCTCAACGAAATGTATTATTTTTTACTTTTTAAATGTCCGCTTTACTTTTTTGCGGGGGGGGGGGTTTTTTAAATTTTTAATTTAATAATTATAATTAATCAAAATTGGTTAAGCCGTTTAAGAGTTACGAGTATAAGCGATGAATGTTGGGGGTTACAAATATATATTTTTTTTAATTTTTGAATGATTCTAGTTACGATGATCTCAAATTAATCAGCAAATCTTAGCCTCCTTATAAAACTGCTAAGGAACATTTACTTTCCGCAATACAACATTTTTTTTATACTTTCAACATATGGAAATACTTAAGTCTGCAAAAGTTGTATCAGAGAGCTAAATTTTTTTTTCATATTACGGTATTTGATGAAAGTTTTTCAAATTGTTTATCAATTTATTTTATGCTTTTATGTTGTATAATTTATTTGATAGTCTTATGTAAATCATGAAACACTTTTAAGACATCATTTATTATTATAAAGATATCTACGTCAAAAGATACAGAAACAATTTGTCAAGCGTGGCACATCCAACATCTTACTTAGTCCGTCTATTAAATATTAATTTCAGTTTAGTACCAAACTTCATAATTAATTACATTGTAATAAACAATCCCTTTAGCTAACCCTTGTTTAATAGCTTAGGGTTCTTATCATTTGTAATGTCTTGGTAAGGTTGAGTTGAGAGTAGCAAAAAGAGAACAAAAGTAGTGACAAATAAGTTTACAGTATCGATAATTTTTAACAAAATGTAATAAGTAGTCACTAACTTATGAGAGACATGCAATGCAATACACTTAATACAAGTAGGAAGTAAAAATAAAAATATTTTCTACAATTTTAAAGTAATAGAGATTTCACTAAATCTCTCCGTAGTAAAATTAACATAATTTACTAATACGCTTGTGAATCTATGGATTACTTTGTTTTCACAAAGTCTCAGAAACGAGATTTTTAATTTTCAAGCTAAACCTGAATTTAATCATGGATAAGGAAATAATAGTAATAAACCTGAAAGTGACAACCCTAACATCAAAATTTGTTTGTTTTGATAGCAGAAAGATATTAATTTTCTTGTTTTATGTTGAAAAGTTTCAGAATCTTGTGGCACGTATTTGCTAAAATCTGTATCACGCGTGAGGCAAGATGAAATGAAATATGTAATACGTGAGGTCGTCTTTACAGTGACGTCATTTCATCAGCCTACGTCACGAAAAGGATAATGCACGCCTGCAAGCGAAAATGTTAATGGCGCATGTGGATTTTTGGCCTCGTTTCAAACATTTATTTTGACCCTAAAGGTTTTTTCCTCCCTCTTTCTGGGGGAATATTCTCCTATCTTAATTCCACTCTTTTGTCCCCCTTTCACAACATACTAAGTCCAACCGCCAAAAATTTTGTAACTTGATACTTCACTACCTATTATTAAAAAACAAAGTCCCCCACCGCATTTGACTGTCTGTCTATATCTGAATGCAATGCGTATTAAACTTAAAGATGACGCTTTTGTCTACTGTTTTTCTAGCCAAAATGTCAAAAATTACATGTGTCAAATTCAAGCATTCATATAATCCGCCCTTTGTCATCCTTGGTTCAAAGGTGCCCATAACACTTTTTCTAGTTAGATTGAGCATATAATTATCTTCTTGCAACTGAATTTGCAGGACCGAATTTTCGAATCAGACTTCAGAGTAACTCAAGTAATCCTCAATTATCCCTTTGTATTGTAATTTTGTGCGCAATAAAACGTTTTTATCTCTGTACCTATCCATCTACGTTAACACTTACATCAGATATTCTAGCATACTTAATAAGACTTCTCTCTTCATTTCTGTTGCGTTTGAATTTCGACATGCATCCTCTTAACAATTCAATATAATTTGTCATCGTTAATCGAATGCAAAATAAATTCACTCCACTTCTACTGTTATATTTAAGGTTATTTTTTCCTTGGTAATCATCTGTCATGAGAGTGGACGTCTCATTGCGTATGCCAGAGCAGCAGGGCCCCGATTCTGTAACTTAAGTTCTATGTCGGTGGAATGGAGGCCATTTTATCTGTTCAGGTGGCGAAATTGAGAACTATTTTATTTTCATATACTTGCTAAAAACCACCCCGGCCAGCAGCGCCACCACCAACCGAACGTAATGAAAATTCAGAACCCTAACCTAACTAACCTAACCGTAACCCTAACCCTAGACCTAACTGAAAATTCAGTTGGCTGTGGCACCACCCGTAAAAGCAGCTGTCATTAGATATATGAAATTTGGATAGTTCTCAATTTCGCCACCAGAACAGATAAAATGGCGATCATTCCATCGACACACAACTGAAGTTACAGAATCGGGGCCCGGATGTCAAGACTAATTGACTGAGAAACAAATTCACAGTAAACAACATGTTTACATTTGAGTAGTACTAACCATCCCAGCTGTGCTAAGAAATATCCTCATTTATCGGGTTTACGTATCTGCAGTGTAGGCATTCTGATTAAGTTACCCCGTTAGTTTATGACACTGTGCAGGTATGTCGCTTAACCTGAGAATCTTCCTCTGCGTATTGTTTTTTTTTTGATTTTGTGGACCATCTGTTTCGTGCACAGATCAATAATATGCAAACATTACAAAATGAATTTAAAGTAGCAAACAGGAGTAGAACGCATTTAATATAGGTCAACTACTTTTCTAGTCATCCCCTTTCTTGCTTCGTCAGAAAGTATTCATTAACTCGAGGGGTCTATTTGTTTTCTTTATTTACTCTCTTCTAGGAATTTAGTTCTTATTTAATTAAAAAGTTCTAATGGTTTATGTAAATCAAGGTTCTTCTTCTTCTTTACCAGATACTGTATCTTTAGTTTTGATATCATCAAAAATAGAGGTAATAAATTACATACAAAATAAAATGATTGAAATCTATAATTAATTAAATTATTTTTCCGAAACGTTTGTCACAGTTGCTACTTTTAAATTAAAAACTGCGCATTTAAATATATTGGCATCTTTTGAACGTTTTAAAAAGATGATACAACATTTATTCCAAAAAACTTATAGTTTACAGAAACGATATTTTTTTACCGAAGTGAGGTCTTACTTATTTACTGTCTATTGGAACGTTAGAATTTGACCAAAGCATCACCTCAAAGGTTCTTAAAATTCAGTGACAAGGTATTCAGGCTCAAATGCGCGTTAAGTTAAACCCTTATTAACATAATTTCCTGAATCTGCCTCCGTGCAATCCACGATAATATCATGAATATTTTTTTCAAAATTGTCTTTTGGTGACATTGACATACTTTTGGTGGCCACCTTAGGAATATTCAAATCCCAAGAAAATGCATGAATCATCAAATAAATGTAGAGACGCCGGAAGAGACTACACAATTGCGAACAGGCATAGAGTTAAATAAAAGGAATATTTACGCTACATGTCTCTAAGTAAATTATATTTGAACTTAGACTTAGTTTTACTTTTGTTTGTTTGGATCGTACCAAAGGACAATCTCTAGTCTCTTGTTATTCTTGTGGCTAATAGGCGTGAGCTTATGTGTATAATGTTGGTTATTGATGATGATGATGTAATCCTGTTATCCCTCATCAGGGACATAGGGCTCTCAGAAAGGATTTCCACTCTTCTCTGTTTTGGGCGGCAGCTTCGATGTCCTTCCAACCGAGACCAGTTGATGCAGCCTCTTTATCAACTGACCGTCTCCAGGTAATAAAATAATAATAAATAATAATAATAAAATTTATTTATTTACCAAACATTTTTACATTTCAGTATTTGTTTATCTCTGTATCCCAAACTAGGACGTTGCCTGTGACTTGGGATTCAGCGAAGATGAGTCTAGTTCACATTTATCACTTAAATGTTATGTGCAGCTTATAAATATATATATATCAAAATTTATTTATTTTCATTAAGTATGTGTTTAAGAAAAAAAAAATGATTATTACACATGACATAGACATAGTAGTCCATTAAAATGTTACATTTTTTAGGCCTTACCTTGCGTTTTTTAGAGGACGCAATTTTATTTTTTTGATGTGTAGGGGGGGTCAGTGTAAAGCTAAAACCAAGTTTGTGGGGTCGCCACCCTTGTCCCACGGCCGCCATCTTGAAAATAGGGGTTGAAATGGTTTTTACGGTATATCTCTTAAACTATTTATTTTATAAAAAAAATTTGTTAACATTTTTTGTTGCAAATTAAATTCTCTACAACTTTGGTCCAGTAACTTTTTGTCGTAGAACTATAAATAAAAAAGTTATAAGCGAAAATCTTCAGAAATTAATGAAAATCATTTTTATGAAAAAATGATATCAGACCATTTTTGTAGATCGTTTTTTGAGGAACAACTTTTATTTGCATCATTTTTTCATTAAGTCAATAGCTAAGGTTTTACAGCGCTCCGAAGTGAGTACTATTTTTCAGTACTCTTAACTATACCTATATTATACATGTGTACTAATAATATGTCATCAGTTATTGTTTTTTTTTAATTTTTTTTAATTTTTTTTTACTTTATTATAATTTTTTTAATTAAAAATTTTGCAATTTTATTAAAAATTAATTATTCACTTCCTCCAACACAAGACGCAGCTCACTTTCATACTTTCCGAGTCTACCATCAGGTCCAGTCGTGGCTTGGTAATTATAATGATCCTGAAGACTGGGGCTGGAAAAAATGTGGAAAATTATTGATGCCAGTGCAGAACTCAAAACCTCCAGCACCCCCTGAGCTTCTAAAATTGATTTTTTGCAAATGCAAAGGAAACTGTGGAGCGATGTGTGGATGTCGAAAAGCAGGACTGAAATGTTCTGCAGTGTGCTTCCATTGTTCTGGAGAGACTTGCAGCAACGTAATAGAACTCTCAGAATTAATTGATGAAAATGACTTTGATGATGAACCGCCAACATTAACACCCCTTCCTTCGCCAGTTCTCCCACTGGTATTTAATTTAGAAAGCCGATCAGATGCTGAACCGCAGCCTGGTCCATCGAAACGACTGAGGACGGAGTAGTTGTAATGTAATTTAGTAAAAAAAATAAAAAAAAAATAAAAAAAAAACAATAACTGATGACATATTATTAGTACACATGTATAATATAGGTATAGTTAAGAGTACTGAAAAATAGTACTCACTTCGGAGCGCTGTAAAACCTTAGCTATTGACTTAATGAAAAAATGATGCAAATAAAAGTTGTTCCTCAAAAAACGATCTACAAAAATGGTCTGATATCATTTTTTCGTAAAATGATAAAAAAAAAGTTACATCGAAAAATATAATTTTTTTTCTCGAATTTCTGAAGATTTTCGCTTATAACTTTTTTATTTATAGTTCTACGACAAAAAGTTACTGGACCAAAGTTGTAGAGAATTTAATTTGCAACAAAAAATGTTAACAATTTTTTTTATAAAATAAATAGTTTAAGAGATATACCGTAAAAACCATTTCAACCCCTATTTTCAAGATGGCGGCCGTGGGACAAGGGTGGCGACCCCACAAACTTGGTTTTAGCTTTGCACTGACCCCCCCTACACATCAAAAAAATAAAATTGCGTCCTCTAAAAAACGCAACCCCAAATGTAACTTTTCAATGGACTATAGGTATAATTTAGGTGTGTCTATAATGTGTATAATAATAAATAATTTATTTCTCCACAATACATGCACATTTGACACAAGAGATGAGTCACAATAAAAAACTTTAAAATATTGTGGGAGACTGGTGCCTTAACTAGGCTGTTAGTTAGTCTACATTTCATGTGTTGCATTTATGTATGTATTTCAACGGACAAACTGAAAAATTTGAAATATTGGATGTTATAGGGTTTTTAATCGATGTATATGTGTCGGTTTCCTTAATCTCAATAGTTTCTTGTTCATCGGTGATAAGTTTCTAATTAGAACGAATTACAAGCGTGATAATTTTCTTAAAGTATGCCTTTGAAAATGCGTAGTATTAAGTGTTTTGAACTTATTGGTTTACTCTTAATTTAATGTACCAATATAGATACTCTACTTTACAAAGTAAATAGCTATTCTAAAGCGAATATATTAAAGGTATAATAAAGGTTTACTGATCTGTCCATGTAGAATTTACGACCACAAGTAATATCTTATGAGGACATGAAACTCCCAGACGCACTGCGGTATATTTTCATCTGAGGAATTTAGCAGAACGTTACAATTTAATTCTATATTATATCGGCCGTATGCTGGCAATAAAGTTTATGGCAGAGCCGTTCAAGAAAATGTAGGTCTACAAATATCATCTTGCAGATACGTTTTTGTGATACAATTATAATAAACTAGCTTGCTATGGGAATCCGGAAAAAATATGTATCTCATGCGTTATTCTGAAGTCTTAGCTATATTACTGAAAAGTTTCATCAATATCCAAACAGTTTTTTTTTTGCGTGAATGAGTAATAAACATCTCTAAATCATAACAAACTTTCGCGTTTATAATATTAGAAGGATAAACGTTATTGATTTTCCTATAGATCTGTAACACATAATTAATTATATAAAGTATGTAGTATGTGTACATAAAAATATGTTATCCATACGTTTTGGCTGCAATAACAACTTTAGATTCCACTGCACATCTCTTTAAGTATGTACATTTACTATAGCCTTATATCCACTATCTGCCCTTAAGCTCTTCAAATAATATAATCTCATTCTTAGTGACTCGGTAACGGCAGTGGCAGTAGACAAACCACCTTTATCAAAGCTATTAGCTCAGTTTGCCTGTTACTACTCAGGGAAATAAAAGATTTAATTTAAAGCTGTTTGAAAGCCATAATTTCTGACGTAAAACGTCTGTTTTGTAGTCGAAAGCTCCACTTTAATAAAAACAATAAACTACCAGATACAAATGTTCTATTCAACATACATGAAATACGTTTTTTTCTTATCAAGTCAATAACCAAATTTATTAAAAAATAAAAAATAAAATATAAAGTCATGTTCAAAGAGTTCCAACGACCCAAAAAAATCCCTTGAATTCCCAGTGAAACTGTATTTTTCTGTAGGTATAACAATCACTGTTTTTCCACAAACATGCAATGTGCATTTTATTTCAAATATGTATTTTTCTTTTGTAAGAATTCTCACTCATTTTTTTTAGTTCTCACAAATTTTGGTTATGAATTGCCAGCTACAATCATGTTTGATTATAAAATCGCGTCTCGTCGATAACTGTATTTGACAGAATCGTGGTACTGTTTTAGCTGTGTAGCCTTTTACCCCCAATAGTTTCAGTCGCTTTTGTTCAGTAAAGGTTTACCTATAGTATAAAAATATATATATGCTTACAAATTTTATAAATGTGTTCGATTTTGTGTTTGTCCTTCCATCTTTCACTTCAACGTGAACAAAGAAACACGATTTTTATAGAAGAGAAATATTTATTTGCTTACGATATTTGTGTTGGTTGGGATTCAGTTCCGCAACTGTCAGAGTAGGCGTGAACTTAGGAGAGCGTTATGGCGTTGGAACACGTGCTGAGATAGGTCCTTTTTGACATCGCACTACAGCACAACCTAAAATACCTCTTGTTATTATATTTACTACTAGACTTCGTTCCCGTCGGAATACGGGAAAATTATGTAGCCTATGTTACTCAAGAATAATGAAGCATCCTAATGGTGAAAGAATTTTTGAAATCGGTCCAGTAGTTTTTAAGTTTATTCGTTACATACAAAAATACAAATCTTTCCACTTTATAATATTAATAGAAATAGATAGATAGACGTGTTCTTGTCAGTTATTGTTTTATTTTTTTGTGTGTTGTGGTGTTTTAATATATTTCAAATAAATGATCTGAACTATCATGTCAGTATTTTTACATAGCGAGATTAACACGGCACTTTTGCGAATGAAACTGCAGATGACAGGCCAGTAAAGTACGAATTTTGAGCTGCTGTAATCGACAAATCCAACCTTCATTTACTGTGCTACAACGCCCAACTTGCCTCTAAAACCCTGCCTCTTTACATTGTATCGATATTGTTCTCAATAACGCGTTATATTGCAAGAGAATTGGCTCTGTTTTGCCTCCCAATAGGGACCAGGTATGTGTATGTTTAACTAGGGCACGGAAAGCATCCATTTCTAACGCAATCCCGCTTCCACTGATATTGTAATAAGGCTACATCATACGTGGATGGATTCCTTTGAGCTTTGTCAGTTTCATGGTATATGTATTGTATATAGACGAATAGGTAATAAATACGGCTGCTTTTTCTGAAAGGTGGATAAATACATTTACTTTGAGATGTTATTTTATTGCCTTTGCGCAGAGAACTAATTTCGTTTATTAATTTTATCTACCTAACTGTTGACAATGGATATCTCATTTAGAGTGGACTAAGAGACTTGATTTACCAAAAGCATTATTTTTTCTTGTTTATTTTGGTATAAAACACTTATACCGAAATATACTCACAGATGGCGTTTCATGAAGTGACAATCGCAAGTATTAATCTAATATTTATATCTTTTAATTGTTTATATTTTAAATCTTGTTACAGTACTTAAATGACTTACTTGTGTGGCCTATATTTAGGTAAATCCGTTAAAATATTCTTAAATTGAACGATGCACAATAATTACAAACTGACGGACTAATTATGAGCATTGTAAAAGCTTTACTCATTTTTCTACGTATTGAAGGAAGTGATGACGCACTTTTTTACAATTAGAAAACTAAAGAGTTTGATCTATTTTAACACACACATACACTAGAAACAAGCTAACATTAATATGAAAGTACTTAACCACCCAAAAACCGTTTTCTTAAATAATATGAATACTATTATTCGTTTCCTAAAAGAATATTTTCGTAATTCATTCAGTGATAAAATAATTTCCATTTCGCATACATTAGGAACATTGTCATAGTCACGCATCCGGGAATGGTATCATAATAACCGTATTTACACGAAATCGCGACAGAAATTGTACAGAAGCCGTGTATTGAGTGCGATTGTGCGGCTACGACTGTGTGAGAATCCAATTTGTGCTCTAAATTTGAAATAGGTAGCTATAATCTGATACAGCACGTATTGTAAAATGCTTTGATCCAGAGATATTTCAAACTCAAAGATGGCAGAAATGTTTTATTGAAAATTCTGGAAGTTTAGAACATACTACAACGGGCTCTTACCGCACGATTTTCGTTTTAAATGAGTATCCGAATTTTCCGGTTGTAATTAGTTCAAAACTTGGGAAAATCTTAACAATTTTGGCGTTGAAGTAAATAAATCGTCTTAGAAACATAGCGTTGATACAAGTTGAAATATAACTCTAAAATTAAAAAAAATATATCAACCCCTGCATTCGATTGCTTGTAACTTTAAAACGGCTTAAAATCAATTTTGATCACTGTAGTTATGAACCATTTCGATTACGGCAGTTTTCAAACAAAAAAACTGCATTGAAATCGGTCCATTCGTTTAGAAGCTACGATGCTACAGACATACACACAGATACACTAATACACACGTCAAACTTATAACACCCCTCTTTTCTTTGTCGGGGGTTAAAAACTAATAAGGATAGTCAGCTACGATTGCTTCAATTTAAAGAAAATTATGAAAAGAAGACTGTTCTTTTTGATTACATTTTTCACACCGTGTCTGCTTAAGGAAAAACAACAGGTACCTAAATAAATTGTTTCCCAGGGCACTGCTACAAGCTTTATTCTAAACAAGTACCCGCACAGGGAGGAAGTAATTGGGTCTGTCTAGTTCAAAGAAATTGAGTTAGCGGCCTTAGAAGAAAATTGAAGTGCAACGCAATTATTATTCCAAGGTAAGGTACAGGTAAAACTAAAATGAATTTTGTATCAAGATAGTTGGAAAATAAATATGAAAATGTATTGGGCCTTTTTATAATTCGAAAACGGCACGGAAAAATTGTATTACCATTGCCTCCTATGTAATAGTAATACTAGAAGCTGAGAACATAGGGGGCAATGGTAATTCAAATTTCGAAGTGCCGTGCCGTGCCGTTTGAAATATAAAAAGACCCATTAGTTTATAAATCTTTTATTATCCACCTCTTTTATTTTCAAGATTTAAGGATCGAAACTGGCGATATCGGCATGAATCCGGCTTTCAGTAGGTAATGCGCGTAAATCTTTTTTTAAATTTTAAGTGTTAAACATATATACAATATGTAAGGGACATTTAAGAAAAAAAATAACCGTGAATTTTGACAATTTCTTTCTGAATGTTTTTCCAGTAGAATTTTTATTCAGAAAATGTTTAAAAAAATTTGATGTTTTTTTTTCTTTTCTGCTTTAAAGTAAAATATTTTGACAGCGGCTCGGCGCAGGGTGAACGCGCGCGTGGCACGGGTTCCCGGAACAATGCGTAGCGGCAAAGTAGTAGATTTATAACGAAAACATCTCCAGTTGACGTTTCCGGGAAAAAATATATATTTGTCGCCGATTTCAGTAATGGGTAGGTTCTACCATTCAAGTATTGGCTATACTGTCCCTTACACCCTGTAAATAAATTGTTTATATGTATATGTGTATGTATACATATTATTTAATGTACATTATAATACAGAGGATAACAAGTTTACAGTAATAGGAAGTTTACAAAGGCGCACTTATCCCACGAGGGGATAAGTGTATTGTCTACCACCCACGAATTGTTAAGTAGAAAGGTAACTAATACAGGATTGATTGAATAACAGTGGTATAAAATTGAATGGAACATACGCTATTTCAAGATGGTATAAATGACATCTAGAATTTGAAAATGGAAAATATCAAAAAAGGGAGAGGGATGACTCGATTTGATAAAATTTTGTCTTGAAAAAAGTAAACTCTCGATTAGGCCATTTTCTGTGATAGGTTTTTTGCTAGCTATTCTAAGCAATTGCTATAAGTAGAGATGCTACATAAAGTTACCACATGGTATTATAATAAAAACAGTTTTGTTAATAGAGTTCTGTAAATTGGAACTTTGACTTTCATACTAACATTTCCAAAGACAACGTCTAACTCTTTTTGTTTGATGACTTTTTCGCAGTAATAAAAGGCATGTGAATAATTTAACCGAGGAATGGCCAGCTTTGGGAGGAATAATCGAAGTAAAAAGTAACAGCCGTCCCTAAGGGCTCAGATACACCTAAGGGACAGAGTAAATGCTGACATGAGCGTTCGAATTGTAAATATTTTGCATAACATTCCATCTTTTCATTTAAAATTGCTACTTCTTAACTATATTTATTTGTCGTTTTTGTGATTGTCAAATATGCAAATTTGAAAATTTCGTTTTAGTTTAGAAAACACCGCAGTTAGACCATTTCATTCGCTGTAATGCGGAATAAGAAGATCCTCTCATATTCTCAAGCCATCAATTTACATAATTTATTACTTGGATTTTAAACAACAACAAATTTACAATGTAATTCGGTTTAGTCGCATTATGACCTAAATTCATCTAAGCAGAATGTCCTAAACGCATAATGTCTTAAAGGCACCGAAGCACATGACACCGTAAATGCCCATCAATCTTCGTTTAAGTCAATTATTGGATTTGTCATTATGCTATCCGAACACTGTTCGGATAAGTTCCCAGGTCTGCTGGAAGAAATTTCTTAGAGAAATAAGCTTTGCCTTTTGTGTTCGTTTTTCTATTTGTCTGTATAAATGTAATTTGTCCTGTGTACAATTACCTGTTAAATGTAAAATGTTACTGTTACTGTTAATGTTACTGTAAATGTTAATGTTACTGTTGTTAATGTCAATGTTACTGTTGTTGACTTTTGCGCAGGGATAGTGACGAAGAACCAAACACAACTTTTTTCACGCAAAAAAGTCACATATAGACAATGTTATTACATTTTTTCCTTCTGAAAGTGTTTTACTATACATACTATTCACTGTAACAGTGAATACTCACCCTAACAGTCATCACTCGCCGCGGCTTGGGCGGCCGTTTTTAAATTCATCCGCTGAGGTTGAGTAATTTATCTCCCTCGTATATTTTCTTCCAATTAATTTGCCTGGCACTGTCGTGGCCTGATTACCAGTAAATTTGGGAGCCTATCTGTTTCAGTCAGAAAAAGGGCGAAAAAGTTTAGTAAATAACCGAAGGTATAGCTCGGGTACTTGAGTCATAAATTATAAATTCACGCATTTAATACCCTGTAATACAATTGTGGTGTGTGGATTGTGTAACAAAAAGTTCGTAGTTCAATTACTACGACTAGCTTAAACTGCTGTAGCTACGAAAGTAAAAAAAAATATGGAATCATATTTTTAAATAAATATGTATTTCTATGCATAGAATAATAAGCATATTTTTGAATAAAAACATGATAGTCGTCATGATTGGTTACTAAATGTTGAAATGTAGAATCAGGGGGGTGTCACTCCGCAGTTTAGGCATGTTCGCGCGGCGGGCATACTGAGTATGCCAGCGAGCGCGGGCTGCTACTCGCCGTACTTACCGTATTGGTCGCGTGTTGAACAAAATAATAAGTGTATCTACTTATTAACAATATTAAAACCAGACAGAAACACGTTTTGCCATCACAATAGTCTGTAGGTGTCTGTAGTTAGTAGGTATGTAGGCTAGGTATCAAATAACATGGTTGGTTATGTTAACTTGTGTTTTTACTTACTACATTCCTAACTAAAGTTACTCTTGATTTTATAAGCAGTGTTATCTTTCTTAATTAATTTCAATAATAATATTACCTCTAAATCGGCGGTGAGTGTTGACCCTGAGCTCTCGTCGCGAACGCGGCATTGAGTCGGCGGTGCGCAATAGAATATGAAAGCTAGCGGCCGACTATAAGTTTCAATTTCTCTTGCAAGCTTGTGCCGCTCGCAATAGTAGGCAAATTTTTATGCCTAAAGTTGACTTTTGTTAGGGAGTGAGACTTCTGTACGTTAGTACTATTATTTATTCTATAGTAGAATGTAGAAATGACAATATTTACAAAAAAAGTTTAAAAGATTGTTTTCTTTATTAAAGTGAATTCTCGAATTGGACTAAAAACAACATAAAGAAGTAAAATTGACTAAACAGATACGATAATGTGTTTTTTTTTCAAAAACCAATAAAAATGAACATTATTACTATTGATATGCGTCAAAGAGCCGAAATTAAAACATAATATTACCATTATCCAGGGAACAATGTTCTTGCATAAATATTCACTTAAAAACAGAGATAAAAATTGTGGTTTCAGTGAAATATATTAAAGGTTCAATAACCAATTACGTTCACTTCATACTTTTTCAATTTGCTTTCAATCCAATCAGATTAAAAAAATAGTTAATTTTTTTAAAGTTTAATTAATTTTTCATGGGTTTGGACTTGCTGAATATAGATTTTTTTTTTTTAAACCAATTAACTCACCATTACTTGTCTTGCTTTGATAAGTTGGGTGATATAGCACAGATGGGCAACTGTGTGATTAATCAAGGTGATTCATGAGCACTTTATCATCTGCCTACGCTGATCGTAAATACTAGACCTCGGCCTTCTGGCAGAACTCAAACCCACAAAAATATTTATTTTCAGATTTTCTCTGCGTCCACTCATACATGGTCCAAATAGTGGCATCTGTTTACGACAAAAATTGCTATGTACGACTTATGATGATTAAAGGAGACTCATTGGCTGAGGGAATCCTCAGACCCCTTAGATCAAGGTGATCATAAAATGTTCGTCAAGAAATTTTATAATTTTTTTATATCCATCTTTGATTCGTATCATCAATCGCCATATAGTTCACCCAACACCAGCAACTAAAATCTTGTTTATCATACTTTAAATGGGTAGCTTACAAAGGAAGGTGTTATTGGTGTTCTGAAAGCCAAATCGTGTTTTAGTACGAGGAGAGGATGTAGACATTTTCGTCCCGGATTCCCGCAAAAGGTTCAAATGAGCCTAATTCATTCTCGCCTAAAATAATAACCCTTGCCGAGATTTCCCCAGAAATCCGGTTTCTTTTAATTAGTTTACAGCTGTGTGCGTCCATGTATTTTTAGGAAAAAGATTACGAAATTCGGTGTCTTAATTTTAAATACTTCTATCTCCCAAATAATAATTGATGGGTGTTTACTTAATTAGCCCACTTTGTTATTAAACTTGTTTACAAAACTTTTAATTTTAATGAAACCTTCATTGCCCCTTTATTTGAAAATTTTAAAGAGAAATTGGTTTGGTCGAGTGGTACTAAGGGCAAATATTTGTTTAAAAAAATATATGTTTTTTCTCGAGTCATGGGTGTTAGTGTCTAACTTTGTGTATATTCAAGGACCCACGACACAAGGTGTAGGCGTTTGAATGTGTAGCGTTTATTTATTTATTTATCAAAACAACGCCATCAAAAAGTATCCTTAACCCACTTCCAGAAAATGAGCTACTTACTGATCAAATTTAATTTAAAGAAGGATATTCTCAGACATTTTTGATTAGAGACAATGTCTTGTCATCGTAACCAAATGCTTCATTTACTTTACAGGTTTCCGGTTTCAATTTGGAGAGAAAATGATGTTCTGAGAAAATTACGAATTTAAAATTATTCTACTTTGCGTCAAGCAAATTACGAAAAATTTGATTGTCTAATGGAAAATGGAAATAATATAAATGTAGGTAGGTAAATTTCTAATTTCTGTCAGATAAAAAAATCAAAATTAATTCATGTTAAAGAACAGCTTATCAATTTTTTTTCTACAGCTTACCAAACAGCTTATCTATATTAAAAACTTACACGTGTCGCTATCTTACTTTGTAACCTCCAACGCAAAAAGAGAGGGGTGTTATAAGTTTAACGTGTCTGCCTGTGTATCTGTCTGTGGTATCGTAGCTCCCAAACGGATGAACCGATTTTCATTTAGTTTTTTGTGTCATAGATAAGATAAGATAAGATATTTTATTTCTTAAAAACTTAAGCCTAAAAACAAAAATGTATAATGATAAAATTTTTAAATTATCAACTTAATTAAGTAGTCCAAAATTCCAAATATTTATTAAATAATGCTACATACTAAATTTTTATTACAAAATGGTTAGTAGGTCAGGTATGCTATATTATGATTACTAAACAAAGTAAAATGTTTACTTGTATCTTAGGTATCATGGGTTAGTAGTATTAAAATTAGATAATTTCATCCCGAGTGTTCTTAGCCATGTTTCATGAAAATCTGTTCAGCCGTTTAAAAGTTATAAGCAATCGAATGTCGGGGGTGACTCAAAATGATTTGGCCCGATAGTGCCCCAGGCCCCAGCCAGTTACAAGGTGATATTTTTGATAAAAATCTTTTAACAATGAATGATTATTAGCAATATTAGGGAAATCACTGTTAAAGCATCGTAAACAAAGTCAATAATAAAAGATATTGTATTTATTAACGACCGAAAACTATCCAAAAATGGCGAGAACTAGTGACAACTATATTTTTTCTATCATTCACCATAGAGTTCGTACTGTTATAAAATGTCCGTGGTGAGAGTGTTTGCCTGGTCCATGAAGGTTGAATCGGGATATTTTTAGGTCATCTCTTTAGATAGCCATATTTTATGCCAATTCTACGTCATTTGTCTGTCTGTCATTTTGACTTACTCGCATGCAGTCATTGTTATTGTTATGTTATTTTGTTTGGCATTCCCCACTTACAGAATATAATAACTTACGATTCCCCATTGAGTATTGCGAATAACTTTTAAACTGCTACTTTATTTATTAAATAGTATGTACATATTTAAAATTACATGCTTTGCTCTTTCGTATGTTGTATAAATTGCTATAACTTGTTGAGGCACAGCACTATAGTACAACAGGCCATCTTAATTTTAGTGTTATTTATGTCTGAATTAATCATCATCATATATTTTGTGATACTCTAGCGCACCGGATGTCAATACACATCTCTTGCTCGCGCTATACAGATAAAAGTGACAAGTACCAGTTGTAAATCGATCGTAAATTGTAATATGTCATACCATGGACCAAATATGACTATTCTAATGTCATACAGAATAGATACCCAGTGGCTTATTTTTTTTGTCATTCGAAATAATTGGCACCAACAGCCTTTTGTAACGGGTAGTTAGACCTACCTAGCTGTACAAACTTTAACATGACCATAGTATATGATACAGCACTAGCTATGATTAAGCCTTGAGAAATTGGTTGCGTCACACTACACACTTAGATGTAGGTCTTAGAGGCAATGAAACTCATTCCAGCGTAATACGAGTAATTAGAGTTACCCTTGAGTTACTCCTTGTCATTACAGTCAGATGGTCTTGCACAATAAACTATTAGAATTTGCAGCGATACGGGTACCCAGTCAAAGTTAATTAGCTCTGTTAGACCAATGCATTTGTATGTAGACAGTATGATATAAACTTTAGATGTCTGTGCGTATTGAAAAGAAATAGTTACCTCAAAAAAAGTATCGCATAAAGCAAACTATACAATTAACTGTAGTCTGGTCATGTTATCTTCACCCTTTTCGTCCTAGCGCTTAGTTCGTTTCTCATTCGGGGTACGCTTGACCAGATCCAAGGTTTGGTAAGTAAATCCTTACCTTCGTGACCCTTTTAATAGGGGAACCAGACTGGGTTTGATCATGTCTACATATTCAGTCTACTGAATGTGCAGGTTATCATTCGAAATAATTGGCACCAACAGCCTTTTGTAACGGGTAGTTAGACCTACCTAGCTGTACAAACTTTAACATGACTATAGTATATGATACAGCACTAGCTATCCTCACGATGTTTTTTACTCAAGGTGAGAGCATCGCTTAGTATATAATGTACAAAACTCAGAAAAACGATTCACTGGTAGGTACATGGCAGCACTGGGGATCGAACTCGGTACTTCTGCTTACGAATTCAACCTGCTAGCCGTATTGTATCAAGTTATCAAGTACATCACATTTGCAAAACAGGATACTTTTGTTACTAACATTAAGGTAGTACCATTCCAGCCGTAGCCGATGGCGAGCAAAAAACAGATGCGCCACAATATTTATACGCACCTTTTCCCACTCGAAACGCGGGCTAACCCGATCGCTTTTTTTCCTATTTTTTTTCTGAATTCCGTTTCATGTCCGGTTTTCAAAAGTTTATGGGTCGAAGCGGAAACTACATGCGGTAGGCTGTTGTAAAACTGAAAATTTATGACATTGGCAGCAAATTCTGCCTTTTCAAACATACGACAACAGATTCTAAACCTTGAATTCTCGTCTAATTTGATAAATACGAGTATTTCCAATTCATAGTCAATATTCATTTACGCCTACTTTCCTATATACACGTTGTACTACTCTTGGTAGAAATCACTGTTTATTTTTAACTCTTTGTAAAAAAGAGGGGTGTTATAAGTTTAACAAGTTCATCCGTGTATCTGTCTTTGGCATAGCTCCTAAAGACTGGTACGATTTTAATTCGGTATTTTTTGTTTGAAAGCTGACAAAATCGAAATGGTTCTTAGCTATATACAATACAATTGGTTAAGTCGTTTAAAATTTATAGTAACCGTAGTGTCACTTATAGTATACATTTTTCATACCGCCAAATGAAGTCTAGGACTCCATGGTCTATCGATCGTTTAACCTGTTAAAAATAACATGATTTTTGTTAACATATTAGAAACAACATTATTTTCTGCTAAATATATACATATTTCAGATAAAATGTGTTAAAGCTGAAAGCATTATACGATTAATTTTTAATTTTACTCCGTTTTTTCCGTAATGCAAAAATAAAAAGGATAAGCCCTAAAACAGGGAAATCCATACAACTTCAGTTTAATCACATTTCCCAAACAACATATTAATCACTTACCCAACATAAACTCAAATTAAATATTGATCAAATTGTCTCGTATCACTTCAACGTGTAGAAAACAATCGCAGAAACAAAGTTTGTAAACCAAGTTTTATTGTTATTTGACCCATATGGGATTAAAGTACCAGGTAGAGAAAAAGTTTTATTTTTTTTCTGTTTTGTGGATTTGTTTTTTCATTAATTATTTGTACCCTGAAGTTGCTTAAGTTGATGTTCATTGTATATTTCTTTTGGTATACAATGTGTTTAAAAAAAAACAAAAAAAAAAGAAATTCCCATAATTTAATTTTAAAATTGAAATAGTCGCAACTCTAGTAATCAGTTGTACGGTTTGTCATCTTTCAAAATGAAAGTTTCATATCATTAATATAACATACTTGTCATATTTGTAATAGAGCTGCGCAATAAGCTAAATTTTAATTATTTTTGATTTTTTTTAAACAGTTGTATAGTATATGTATGTTAGGGAGACATGTTTTATATATGTATAGATTATTTTATGTAAGGATGCAAGTATTATATTTGCACCCACATCTATACGATTTATTACTTTTTCTCCACACCGAAAGGTTGCCGATAAGGTACCTAATGCTTCTTGGCAATCGGGCCGCCTTTGTACCCTGACATAACTATTTGTATTAAAATGTAACTGTAACTTGTTCGTGTTGGAGTGCAATGCAATAAATGTATTGCTTTCTTTTATTATAAGAAGGGTTAACTCTTGACCTCAATCTTGACCAAGGCCATAGATGAGGTCGACGATGGAGCGAGTTAACCCAGAAAATGCATATTTATAAGGCACTGGTACTCCTACGCACCGACGGAACACAGCAAGCTGTTTGGCGTCGGACTTCGGTAGGAGGGTGGTCGTGGTCGCGAACCAGACGGCCCTTCACAGAGCCTATCACACCGCATGAGACCATAGGACGACACCTCAGATTCAGAAAAAAATGAAGTATCGTTGCCTGGGATGGATAACGAGGAGGCAGGTCTCATTTGTATTTCCTTAGTCGCCTCTTACGACACCCACGCACAGTGGTTCCAATTTCAATATTCGTGGACATAGACCCCGAAGTCCGAATTTCGACCTGATTTTTTTTTATATGATAGAAAACAACATTTAAAACGACTTTTGTTCTTTCACAATTCTTCGAAAAATTCATATTTTTCAAGATATAAAATAAATAATAATAAAAATTATGGAGAAAACACATTTCTTTTTTTTCTTCGAGTGCCGTAGTTGGCGGGGTGTTTTGAGGCATAGGCGTGTTAGATAAGGTGACAAGGAATATAAAAAGCATTTTATCTGGTACCGCAGAGTGCGGCTGCGGAAGAAAATGATGTTTAACGATTTTATTCATGCTACCTACTTATAGGCGGTGTCGTCGTGTCAATTAAAAACAATGTAAAATAATGTTAAACTCACAAATCGTATATAGTTTGTCCAAAGACAAAAAGATAACTGTAAAATCAATAATTTTGTATCATACTCGACATTTACAACATATAACTAATTAAACGGCTGTAACAATTTTGATTCAAACAAAAAAACCGCATCAAAATCAATTCATTTAGGAGTTACGATGAAACAAACACACACAGATATACAGACACATGGACACATACGTCAAACTTATAAACCCTCTTTTTTCGTCGGGAGTTAAAAATGAGAGCACTGTAAGTGTTTCGAATTTCTGTGTAAAAAAAACTCACAAACATTATTTATTTCTAAAAGTGCCCCCTTTGTGACTGTACAAACAATTTCCAAAAATAACCTAATAGCGGCATAAAAATAACCGACATCTACATCACAAATTCACATGACTGTACCCCATAACCGTAACCGTAAGTCATACGTGAACTCTATAACCGTAAAATAGAATTCCCTATGTAGAGCATAGGGCTGTTCAAATGCTTAGAGATGTAGGTAGTAGGTACACCTATAAAGACTAAGGTCAGTATTACAGAAGGCTACTCAGACTTTGATCTATACTTAAGAAGCAGCCATCTTTGTCATGATAGCGAGAGAAAAAGACATTCAATACTAAAGTATAGATCAATACTTGACTCACATTCTGTAATACGGGTATCATAAGCCTTTAATGTAAGCAGAACCGTGCTCGCCTTGTTTGAAATAAATAAAATATTACCATTTATGAAAATAAACAGGACTTTTTAATGCTGTTCACGGCAGTGCAAACGTACTTTGAGGTAAAAATAAAAGGATCTAATTTGAGTCACGTCCGACTCACAATGTTCATGGAAGAAGCAGTTTTCAAATCAAAGAAAAACTTTGCTTTTATTTTTGCTGTGCGTCTTTATTATTTTTATATTACACGAAGCTTAACCTTATTAATAAAGGGTCGTCATTGACATGACTAATTAACATTTCGTCCAGCCCAAATTCAGGAACCTAGAAAACTGAAATTATACACAGATATCAATATCTATCTATATATCTATATCTATATCTATATATATATATATATATCTATATATATAAAAGAAAGTCGTGTTTGTTACAACACTTATAACTCGAGAACGGCTGGACCGATTTCCATGGTTTTTGATTTGTTGTATTTCTCTCCGTCCCGAATAGCAGAATAACTATTAAAAACATTGGAAAATTTACGGGGAAATTCCCACGGGAATGAAGTCCCGGGCGAAAAGCTAGTATATATATAAAAGAAAGTCGTGTTTGTTACAACACTTATAACTCGAGAACGGATGGACCGATTTCCATGGTTTTTGATTTGTTGTATTTCTCTCCGTCCCGAATAGCAGAATAACTATTAAAAACATTGGAAAATCGACGGGGAAATTCCCACGGGAACGAAGTCCCGGGCGAAAAGCTAGTTTTACATAAAATAGGAAGGAATATCACTTTTTTTATAATTTATTGTGCATCCACAGACTTGATGTCCGTGCCTTTTTCTTATTACATTTAATGTTGTTAAATATACGTACATACGCTCACGCCCATAATCCCTAACGGGGTAAGCAGAGCATCAGTGCTTCTAGAACCACTGATGCACTGATTTAACATTGTTATTATAAATAGGTAACTCCCCATATGAGTTTACAAATTATATTATTTTAAATTATTGTAAACTCATATGGGGAGTTACCTATTTATATTATAATTTTATGTTACATAGATTAATAGATTAACAACACTCTTTATTTACCTAAGCCAGCGGTGGTTTCTGCCTAAGCTCTCCAGTCCCTATCGCAGCCATAACAACTGTTTTCCGATTCATCACATATAAAATTTTCAGAATTTTAACAAAACCCTGGACTTCTAGTTTAAAATAAAGGCCTATTCCTATATTACATTTTACGGAGCCACTGTTGCCAAGTGATTTAAACAGGCACCAACGATCAGCCCTATTGGCGCCATAGACCGACCGATATGCTTCCAGAAATTGCGCTCAGCCTAGAAACGTCACATGAATTTACGAGGTCCATACGTAAGTGCTTCCGCGTGTCAAATTTGGAACATACGGTAAGGACTCAGGATAGTTAGACTAATACCTATCTATACCGTAAAGCTATTTTAAGGCCCGCTTCAATTACGAGAGTGGTTTAGGGTGAAGTATATTGAGGCTATTAATTTTATACCTCACATTACGTTTCTACCCATAGTGAAGACCTAGGTTGAATATTTTAGAAAAGGAAAACGGTATTAATCATAAACCGGCCAAGTGCGAGCTGGACTCTATAAAACCCATTATCTCTATAAAAGCGGCAAAAAAATGACGTTTGTTGTACGGGAGCCCCCTTTAATATTTAATTTATTCTACTTTTTAGTATTTTTTGTTATAGCATCAATCAAAATACATCATCTGTGAAATTTTCAACTGTCTAACTATCATGGTTCATGAGATACAGCCTCGGACAAACTTATCAATAAAAACGAGCAAAAAAAAAACGTTTTTTGTATGGGAACTCCCTTAAATATTTGTTTTATTCTGGTTTTTAGTATTTCTTGTTATAGGGCCAATAGAAAAACATCATTTGCGAAAATTTCAACTGTCTAACTATCACGGTTCATGAGATACAGCCTGGTGACAGACGGACGGACAGCAGAGCCTTAGTAATAGGGTCTCGTTTTTTCCTATGGGTACGGAACCCTAAAAATGGTAAAGAAATTTATATGTAATCCTCGTAATTTAGCACATTAAAGTTATTTTTAATGATTGATTATAGAGAAAACTCGATAGCAGTTTATCTTTTTTTACCTTACACACTCTCACGTCTGTAATTCCATACGGAGTAGGCAGAGCATTAGTGGTTTAGAACCACTTAATTCCACGTTTGATATACATTCTGATGGTTATCAGATGAAACATGATGTATAGTGGTGAGAGGTTGTCAGCCACAATACAGCAAAACCCTCGCGTCGCTATTACTGACTTTTACAGTATACCTGAGAAGAGTTGGCAGCTAGCACATTCTAAATTTTTCTTTCACTCTCAGTCTAGCGTGGAAGTATATCTTTTAAAATCTTTTGAAATATCTTAAAAGTTTAAAAATATAACTAAAACATGAATGTTTTAATTAATGTTTTCCAAAGTAAAAGCCGATATTTCTAAACCTAAAAAAATAAGCCCTTTCCATTTTCTGTCGACCAAACCACTCAGGATTAAGAAGGATTTATTTGATTCTTAAAGAAAGATACCTCTTCCTGTTTTCATTAAATTTATCATACTAATAAGGATTAACGTTAATTCTGAGAGAGTGTTCGGTAAATCTACGTTGCGGTACTGTTAGCTTACCGGTGCTAAGTAATATTCAATTTAAATGTTGTCTTTATTTAGGCTTTGGCTAACAAGATACTCAAACTCGAGCCCTAAGGGGATCCCATGAAATCAGAAAAATAACAAGGAGAGTAAAATAAAATGTCAATCAAGCCATGAAATCGTTTGAAGTTTTTAATTTTCTTATTTATTTATTCGGAAAACCAACAGTTTGAAATACAATTTTGGAAACTTAAATAACAATGGGTAACTAATAATAGGTTTTTACAGTTAGATAATAAGATAAATCGTATTAAGCTAAGATACACTAGAACGCACAAGTGATTTTAAGTGACCAATAATTAACTAGATGAGAGAAAAAACTATATGAATTTTAAGAATAGGAAAAGGTTCCGTTATCCTGACGTATTAAAAAACTCATTGCTTAATAGACGCCGGTTTATTTTATAAGGTTTATTTTGTACCGTGACTCACTCGAAACACACGTTAAATACAAATAAACATTTGTGATATGGAAGTAATGTGATACGATTCCACAAGAACTCTGAAATCCTATTTGTTGAACTCCATAAGCCACTTCAGTTTTACAGTAGAACGAATCTCTTCAGGTTATCCTACTTTACAAAACTCTACTAAAGTAAGTATGTTAGTATCCCAACATCAAACAGAATTTACACGAAGACAAACATATTCGTTCTGAGTCTGTGAACTGTCGTTTGAGTTTAATCTAAAGGCTGAAGTAAACTTGAGAGTTAACTGGAAAGTTCTACCGTAGCTTACATTTTGGTGGCTCGACCTGGGATTGGACAATAAAGTATCTGTGGGAAGAAAGCAACTGTGAAGCTTCTTAAAAGTGAAATATAAAGCACAAACAAACAGTTGCATTTCAAAAAGCGTTACAATCATACGGGAAATAAAGGCGACGTCTATGTTAACGTTTATAGTATTGATATTTGTCTTTTTTGTTTTTTATCATATCAATGAATAGGTAAAAATGTTAGCTATAAGTAAATTTTTTTCTATACTCACTATATGAGCTTGTGTATATGTGTACACACTCTACACATGAACACGCACATACACACATACACTTACCTCCTCCTTTCAAATAAGAGAAAAGCGGGGCTAAAAGGAGGCATCTATCTTAAGACATTTTGAGAGAAATAAACAACTTTTGATTTGTATTGATTTGTTTAGCCCAAACTCTTAATTGTGAAAATGTGTTTGTATGTTTCTTTGTTCGTCATTCCTTCACGTTGTATTTTGTATAGGGAAAGTGGGAGGGCTAGAGAGTACTATAAGATTCACACAAACCAATTCGCGGGAGGAAAGCTAGTGCTGAATAAAACGGCAACAGCAACATTAGTAGAACGGATTATCAGACACTGGTAGAATATACTTATAGGTGCCGGATCGCGTACTATGAATCATCTTTTGTCGTGATATTATGCGACGCACTTCTAGTTTTTAACCGACTTCAAAAAAAGGACAAAGTTCTCAATTCGACTGCTTTTATTGCATGTTTTTTAAGCGATAACTCCGCTCATTGGCGGCCGATTTACAAAATTCTTGTTTTATTCGAATATTTTATCGAAATTAATTAAGCGCTAAAGAAATGCACACACATTGGGCCTTTTTATTATTCGAAAACAGTACGGCAATAGTAATACCATTGCCTCCTATGTAATAGTAATACTAGAAGTTGAGAATAGGGGGAAACGGTAATTCAAACTTCGAAGTGCCGTGCCGTTCGAATTATAAAAAGGCCCACTATTATTTAGATGAGCTTTGGTTTGAAGTGATCTGCTGATAGGTATTGTTGGGATTGAAGTCGGTTGATTTTTAAGTTTTTAACGCATACAATTATTAACAGCATTAAACTCAAGTGCCCTACATACTAAAATTGTATGATAAGTATTTCTGTGCTTCTGACAGCACATTAAACCATTGGTCCCGGGTGTTGTCTATTGATCGTAGTTGTGCCAAGTTAGAAGCTTTGAACACTAGTTAGGGTAAATCAAGTTTGTCACCTACACGATACCACATGATAAGAGAAAGACTCTCAAAAATATTTATTTTTAACCTCCGATAAAAAGAGGGGTGTTATAAGGAGTCCGGGGATGATAAGACACTTTGCCTAAATCACTACTTTTGTTAATTCGCAACTTTCCCTAATTCGACACTTTCTTCAACCGGACTTTTTCCTTTTTGGTTACTTTTCCAACTGGCTACTTTTATAAATGTACACTCAATTACTTAATTAAAAATTATTCAATTTTTACCCGAATATGGTGAAGACAAAAGGAGGGGTTATATTGACGTGTGTATCCGTGTATCTGAATATCTGTGTGTGTCTGTGGCATTGTAGCTCCTAAACGAATAGACCGATTTCAATGCGGTGTTTTGTTTGAAAGCTGACGTAACCAAAACGGTTCTTAGTTACGAGTATATTTGACCAAAATTGGTTTAGCCGTATAAAAGTTATAAGCAATCAAATGTCGGAAGTGACACACCATTTTTAATTTTAAAGTTATGTATTATCTACACGTAATACATGAATTGGATATACCCTTTCTCATACGAGACAAGATAAGACATCTCTTCCCGGTTCGGTCTATTGTTTGTTCCGCTAGCATCCTGTCCAACACAATGTGTGAATAATCTCATGAAGGACTGGAAATGAGATCTTTGGTCTGACATTTATAAAGTGAACTAACTTTACTGAAATTTTGTCCTACTTTATTTAAATCATGGTTTATGCATACGTCTTCATATTGGAAAGCCCGCCCATGACTTTCAGTTATAAACTAATTAAATAATTCTGTTATAATTTCACTATCTTCCCGTCGCGGTTTCGCCTGTACTAAACTCGGTTACATCAAGCTCTCGAAGGTATTCTTTTAAATTTCGAGATAAAATGTAGCCTATATATCCATTCTTGTGTTGTATGTAGCCTATACCCATACAATATTTTATCAAATTGTTTGGGTAGTTAGGACGTAACAACCAACAAATATATTTTTGTTTTTGTAAGAATGGATAGATCTTTGTTTCTTACTCCTTCACATAAAAACTACTGAAAGGGTTTTGAAGAAATTTTGCAACTATCTAGCTTAGAAATTAGAATAACACATAGAGTCCCCCAAATTACCACGGGAAAGAAGTCCCGGAAAACTGATTTTTAAAAAAGTTTTTTAAATTATCCACTCAAAGGGTAAAAGAAATGAAAAAAATCAAGACAGAATCCATCTCTACTTTGCAAGTACCTAACCTTTTGTTAACAGATTGGGAAAAAGATATTTCCTTTTAGACATAAAGTATATCAGACTCTATAGCTTGCTGTTGCCAACAATGACCTTGTAGCAATAAATACTTTTGCTACCATAGGTGACACTTCACTAACAAACTATTTGTGACAAAAATCCATAGTTCCATTTAATTTGGTACTTATAGCATACAGCGAGAAAAACTCCGCCAAACAAAGACTTAATTACGGAAATACATTGATTTGTAGCAAATTATTCTGGCAGATAAAATTTCCGAGCGAGCGTATGAACGTAATGATGAGAATTGGGAAAGCAGGGGAAATGTGCCAAAGATAACACGGCGTTCGATTTTTCATATATTCAATTCCAATTTCTTTACAAACTGTGTTAATATAAAATTGTTCATTTTTATTTCCTTTGTATGCCATCTTTTCACAGAAAACCTTACAAGATGAAAGTAACGATCATTTCTGGCTGTTATCTATATATATAAAAGAAAGTCGTGTTTGTTACAACACTTATTACTCGAGAACGGCTGGACCGATTTCCATGGTTTTTGATTTGTTGTATTTCTCTCCGTCCCGAATAGCAGAATAACTATTAAAAACATTGGAAATTTGACGGGGAAATTCCCACGGGAACGAAGTCCCGGGCGAAAAGCTAGTTATTACTAAAAGAATAACTTTATAAATTTTGTTTAACCCCCGACATTCAATTGCTTTAAAAATTAAACGGCTAAACCGATTTTAATCAAATAAAACTAAGAAACATCTTGATCACGTCAGCTTTTAAACAAAAAAACCGCATAGAAATCGGTACGATGCCACAGATAGACACACAAATACACAGACATTCAGTCAGATACACCGATAGACCCGTTAAACTTATAACATCCCTCTTTTTTGTCAGGGGTTACAAATAAACATTGATAATATCATCCAAGCCGCTTCAAAGAAATAAAAATATTATGTTTTTGTTTTTTTTTAAGAGGTAACGTGTAGGTTTTGAATGAGGGTTATTAAAATGTGTCTTGTATCTGTATATTACTTTTGCATGCAAAGCTCGGCATTCCACCAAAAATTTTACATGTTCACCGAAATGAATTTACTTCTTTTAAAAACATAACATTTGAGATATTTCAAAGAAAGTTTCTTGGAAACTGTCATTTGATGCGTTCTTGGGATTTTAATGTTTATAATGTATTTCTTTATTTTATTACATACTTAAAGTATGTAATTTTTAGGGTTCCGTAGTAATCTACGAACCCTTATAGTTTCGCCATGTCCGTCTGTCCGTCTGTCCGTCTGTCCGCGGGTTTCCTAAGAAACCTTTGACTACGCCGTCAGAACTGTAGAGTGAAATCTTAGAAAAAAAATTTTTTTCGGGTGTCTCCCATAGGCGTGAAAGGGCGATGAATTGTTTTTTTTCTAGCCAATATCATTAAATGGGGTGTCATAGGACAGATTTTTAAAAGACAAAAGGGGTTTACTAAGAACGTTTTTCGATTCAGCACTCCGTTTGCCTAACATAAATTTATAAAGTGAAAATTTTTGTCAAACACAAGTGTCCCCCCCCCCCCCCTCTACCAGCTAAACGGTTGATTCTAAAAATGTGAAAAAATTCATGGTGGTAGTGTATACAATGAAATTATAAGGAAAACTATCACACATAAGATGGCTCTTTAAGTTTGCGAGTAATAGTCGACCAAGTGCCAAACTTAGTTGGGATTATAAGAATATATTTACTAATATTAGATCCTTGGTACTACAGAGCTGAAATTTGGCATGGTCATACATATTAATTGCGCCAACAGATTGAAAAAATAAAATTTTGGAAAAAACAATTTTTCGGATTTTTTCCCATACACGTGAAAGGGCAATGGATTTTTTTTCTCGCCGATATCATCAAATGAGATGTCATAGGATAGCTTTTTAAAAGATAGAAGGGGTTTACTAAGAAAGTTTTTCGATTCAGCATTCCCTTTGCGAAAAATTAATTTTTAAAGTGAAAATTTTTATTAAAAACAAGTGTCCCCCACTATAAGCAAAACGATTGTTTCTAAAAATGTTGAAAAATTCACGGTGATAGAATATACAACAAAATTAAAAGGAAAACTATCACACATAAGTTGGCCTTTCAAGCTTGTGAGTAATAGTTGACCAAGTGCTAAACGTTGTTGGGATTAATAAGAATATATTCACTAATATTAGATCCTTGGTACTACAGAGCTAAAATTTGGCATGGTCATACATATTGATTGCCCTGACAGATCTACAAAATAAAATGGTGGAAAAAAATTGCTTTTCGGGTGTTTCCCAAACACGTGAAAGGGCGATGGATTTTTCTTTCTCGCCGATATCATCGAGTAGGTTATCATAGGATAGCTTTTTAAAAGATAGAAGGGGTTTACTACGAACGTTTTTCGATTCAGCAATCCGTTTGAGAAACATTAATTTTTATAATGAAAAATATGTGGAATAATTCACGAGGGTAGCATTTACGACGAAGTGTACCCCAATCCAATATGGCTGCCATTTAAGGTTCCACGCTAAAAGTGAGGCGAGCCGAAAGCCAAGCTGTAACATATTGACATTTCAGGTGTCGTTTAATAGGTTTTTGGGGGTGCTAATTACGAAAATTACATCAAAATTATACACGATCACCACGCGACGTGCTTTAGCAGCAGCTCGATATTATTATATTATCCCTAACACTAATATTATCGCAAAAAAAAAAAACAAAAAACAAAAAAAAACAAAAGGAAATTCGCGCTCGCTTCGCTCGCGCATTAAATGCTTCCATTTCATTATGTTTATTTCATTTTTTTTTCTTGCCAATATCATCGAGTGGGTTATCATAGGATAGCTTTTTTAAAGATAGATGGGGTTCACTACGAACGTTTTTCGAATCAGCAATCCGTTT